>OZ005652.1:273692688-273985188 GCA_963930645.1 Salticus scenicus | reverse complement strand
AACATTATAATGTTCGGTTACATAAAATATTTCTTTCTAACGCGTATTCTTACACTTATTTTCATCAAATTTTAAATTATATTAGCTATCAAGTAACATTTACGCAAAAATTGAAAATTGCGAAAAAAGAAAAAAAAAAAAAGAAAGCTTCTGCTCTAGTATGTAATTAGTTGAAATTTGAAATTTCAATTTTACTATACAATGAAGGAAAATCATTTTATCAATAATTTGTCTGTTCATGTATAAATTGTTGTTTCTTGTATTTAAACATTGTGTCGTGAGTTCTTAAAGTTAGATTTATTATTATTATTATATGTTGTTATTGTTACTCATGCCACTCAGAAACTGCGAGTTTGGTAGTGATCCTACCTGAATTACACGCATGATTGAAACGCCTTCCGTTTGGTGAGCTCTAAAAGGTTGAAAGTCCGACTTCAGCTCGATATAATCTATATATATAAAATCGTTCTTCCTGACTGACTGACTGACTGAGTGAGGGGGTGATTCATCATCGCCCAGACCAAACCCCTGGACCTAGAAGCATGAAAATTTGTGACAATGTTCTTTCTATGACATAGGCATCCACTAAGAAGCGATTTTACAAAATTCGCCCCCCAAGGGGGGAGGGGGGGGGCAAAACGTGAATTCACAAAATCCTTCATATCTCAGACAAAAAATAGATATCCGTAAAATTTTTGCTTTAAAATATAGCTAATGCAAATGTCTAAAAACCCATCTCTGGAATTTTCAAAATTCGGTTCCCAAGGGGGGGTGGGGGTGGGGGTGGGGGGGCAAAACGTGATTTCACATGCGTAAAACGTGATTTCGCATAATCCTATATATCTCAAACAAAAAAATAGATACACATGAAATTTTTGCTCTAAAATATAGCTAATGAAAATATCTAAAAACCAATTTCTGGAATTTTAGAAATTCAGCCCCCAGGTGGGGCAGCAAGGGGGGCAGCTATGGGGCCAGGTGGGGCAGCTATGGGGCAAAAACAAATAGAAATACAGTTAGGCCGTTCAAAATTTTTACAGATAGGTTTTAAAGGCCTGCAAGTCGAATGGGGATATTTTCGAAAGTGTAAAGTTATTAGGAGAGGCGACAGGGGGGGAGGGGAGAGGGGGGGGCAAAAAAATAAAAATAGAGTTAGATCGTTCAAAATTGGTATATAGAGGTTTTCGATACTTACAAATCGATTGCGGATATTTTCGAATTTTTAAAATTATTAGGAGGGGCGGGAAGGAGGGGGGCGGTAAAGGGAGGCTACGGGCAAAACAAAATAGAAATACAGATAGGCCGTTCAAAATTGGTACAGATAGGTTTTAGAGGCCTGCAAGTCGAATGGGGATATTTTCGAAAGTGTAAAGTTATTAGGAGGGCCGGAAAGGGGGGAGGAGATAGGGGGGCAAAAAATAAAAATAGAGTTAGATCGTTCAAAATTGGTATACAGAGGTTTTCGATACTTACAAATCGATTGCGGATATTTTCTAATTTATAAAATTATTAGGAGGGGCGGGAAGGAGGGAGCGGAGGGGCAAAAAAATAAAAATAGAGATAGACCGTTCAAAACTGGTGCATAGATGTTTTTGACACTTACAAATCGATTGCGGATATTTTCGAATTTGTAAAATTATTAGGATAAACGGGGGGGAAGGGGGAAAATAATAGAAATAAGAGTTAGAGCATTTTGGGAATTTTTCCGAAGGCAGTGAGAACCCGGTGCGACATTTTTCCAAATCAGATTTTGTTTCTCTTTTTTTTTTTCACGTGATAAAAATTAATGCAATTTTGAGAATTCAGTAATTATAGTGATTCATTTAAAAATAGGGACCAGCGAAGCGGGCGTTTCTTGCTAGTTATAAGATTTAAAAAAAAAAAAAAAAAAAAAAAAAAAAAAGAAAAACTTTTTATATACCATATATTTAAAGTCTCTGATGAATCATTAATAAAATACGCGAGGATAATATATATATTTAAGCACGCGGACTCAGTTCAGTGAAGTAATAATAATAGAGAGGAAAAAAAAAATGTTGGTTTTAAAAGTAAAATATTACTCCTTTTAGAACAACGTATATTAACATCGTGAACTACATGAGCACTCACCAATGTGTATAAAATGTTTTAAGTGATAATGACATAATTTTTTGTGAGATGCATAATTTAACTTTTTATAATCTTTTAACGTTCACGTTGAATTAAAAGTATTTATTTTTATGTCAAAAGAAAATGAATTTTTTTTTTTTTTTTTTTTTTTTTGTGTGTGTGTATGTGTGTGTGTGGCCGGGGGGGGGCAACAATTAAATTATAGCTAATATTTTAATGGCTGTTTTATTGCTATTAAGAGCATATTATTTTCATATTTTAATTCATTAAAAGAAAACTATTCGAAAGTTCGAAAATCTGACTTCGAAGTATTGTTTTGTCACCGGGTTCTGAGCTACTGTGAAAGTTTCAAATGTCTAGCTAGTAGGGAAGTTAGTCAAAAGTAGATTGCAAGATTTGTACCAGACAAACAAACAAACAAGGATCAGAGTTAATAAAAACAGGGTAAAATACACGATACATAACAGCATCGACTATCAACAGCTTGTAATTTTTATCCAGATTATTTGCCGAATTATCCCTGATCCAGTACCCTGAGAGGTATGATTTTCATGAGAACTTGAGCGATTAGCGACAATGACAGATTTAATATGCACGAATTATCATTAGCGTAAACGATTAAATTCGACTGGTTCGAGTTCAAACCCGCAGTTTTCCAACTACGAGTCTGGCACGCTACCGACCAGGCTACCGGGGCCATTTTTGTTTTTTTCTCTTTTTTTTTTTCTGAGCCTAAATATGATTTTTTAAAAATGTATTAATAACTTATCAACTAATAAATACATCACAGAGAAAATAAATTTAATGAAATTCTAGATAATATATGTAAAGTGTCATGTGTGGTATACATTTTGAAAAGACACCGAATTAAAAAAAAAAAAAAAAACTAGTATGTTGTGTCTACCACACGACTTTCTTCTATATTTTCCTCTACAAATTTACTCAGCAAAAATAATTTATTAAAATTATTATTCAAAAAAATTATCTTCAATGATAATGCAGATGATTTCCATATTAGAGAAGTAAGATAACGCTAAATATAAAAAAAGGTCAATTTTATTCTCAATATTACATTAAAAAAAAAAAAAATTCAATAACTATATTTTAAATTATCCCAGATCGATGGTTCAATCTTTCGTTTTAAAGGTATTGGCAAGCTCTTTTGAAAGATATTCATCATGTAAACTTCCCCCTTTATTATTATTATTTTTTTTTTTTTAATTTTTTTTTCTAAGTCGACTATCTCTACTACAAATAATTCATTTAAATTTCATAATGTCCTACACCACCATGTTATAAATTTAGAAAAAGCGGGATGGCAACGCAAGCTGTTGGACAATTTTTACCAAAAATTGATAGGCACTAATTTATGCCAATGTGTAACTACATACCTATTTGTATGAAATTCTGTGCAGTAGTACCTGAGATACAGTTGCCACAAAATTTTGTGACACACACACACAAACAGACATTTTCTAAAAATGGTCAAATCGGGTTTTACAGCTCTCAAAACGTGTAAATCCATCAAAACCCCGAGGTCGAAAATATTTTCGAATCCAGTACTTTCTTCTATTGAATATAGAAGAAAGTAATACAGGGGAGTACAAAGTAGTACAAAACAGGGTATACGATGTCCACTACATGAAAATTCATGTAACTTTTCAGATTTTGTTCAACGTTTTACAGTATTCATAAAAAAAATATGTCTGTTTTTAAATTTCAAGTAACAATAATAAATAAAAAACCCATTCAAATGATTTAAGATTAAAATAATGATACTGATTGTCATAACAAATTCATTACTGAAAAATTCAAATAACTTAAAACAAAATTTTCAATGTCTTTTTCATAAAAAGTAAAATTAAAGTCTATTTTTGGAGTTGGAATAATAATAATAATAATAATGCTGTTAAATTTGAATATATTCAATCGATTTAATTTTGAAACAATACTACTGATATTCATATAAAATTCCTTATTGGAAAATTAAAATATTTTTTCAATTTTTTATTTCAACATTATACAAAAATTAAAGTCTATGCTTCAATTTTAAATAATAGTAATAATAATAATAATAATAATAATAATTTAGATTATTATTATAAAAAGTTAAATTTAATTTTTTGAGGTCTCATTTTATATATTTCATTTTGTAGGTGTGATAAGTTTGCTTCAAAATGGTCTTATCTTGTATTTTCTCTTTTATCATGTGAGTATATTACTCTCATTTAATATTTTTGTGCATACGTATGGACTTTTATAGCTTGGTTTGTTTCACTAAAATGTATGAAATTATATACCTCATTTACTGATAATTATGTATTATGAAATAATTTAATTATATATTTTTTTCTTAACTGGTTCTAATAAAATACAAATGCATCTATATACATGTATATTAATAATTTATGTAATTTTAATATTTTTAAGTAATATGTTTTGATTTTAATTTACTTACTGCTTGGGTTTAATGATTTTTATATGATATGCAAAGTTTTTCGAACTTGTTCGTAATAATATATTTTCTGTTCAAAAAAGTATGAACAAAGTTTGAAAAGTTTAAGTATGTAGTTGTAGTAGGCAACTATAATTATTTTTTGAATACAATGTTAATTATTTTAATTTAAATATTTTCACATGACTTTGAAGATTATATACTTGCATAAGTACGTACGTACATATATATATATATATATATACATATTGTGCACTGAATTTTATTAAACTTAACCTTTTCCTTACGGGTGGGATTACCGCAATCCCAAGCAAAAATGTGTTTAAGAATACGGGGTTGGTATTACCGTCGTCCCAAACATTTCTCCCCCTAAAGCATGGGGCGGTAATCCCGCCCGTAAGAAAAAGGTTAAACATTGTGGTGTGCTGTAAATTATCACATATTCTATAAAAATTATACAGTCATAGAAAACTATTCTAATACAACGACATTATTTTGCTGACCTCTAAATAACTTAAATTCACAGATAATCCTTTATGTGTTTTCCCCAATTTTTTATTTTCTCCCTTTTCTTAAGTAAGTATATTTTTCTTTTTGAAACACACGCTAAATCTTCGATCATACATTATTCTTTCTTTAATGCTTTCTTTGACACTTTGTCGCATACTTCATTTTAAAGTGTGGATCAAAAACTTGATTAACATCATGTTTCCCAACAATTTATTTGCCGAAAGTTTTTTTTGCACTTAATGAGAACCGTTTGAATTGTATTCTTTCAGTAACCTTTTCAAAAATAGTATGTATTTAAACATAACAAAATCTCAACCATGTTTTCCATAGTGTGGTGAATTTAGCTGGGATATGAAAAGTAACGCCATCACGAGCAAGTACCAGCCATCACTCTATTTGTTACCTGAAAAGTGTGTTACAGTTTTCTAAGAACACTGCATTCTATAAATTATTTTGTACCATTCTATTAAAAGAGAGAATCAAACCAAGTATCCAATAAATTAACTTTTATAATCACACCAAAATTACTTTTATAATTTGAGAATTCATTTGAAAGAACGGGCTTTTTCAATGTGTCGCCATTAAACCCTTCGCACGTGACCACTGCAGGGAACACAGCAACATTATTAAGTTTTTGTTTGTATTGTATGGGAAAATGTTGTATCCTATGGGAAAATTTATAAAATGAGGGAAATGGGGGGGGGGGGGAGAAACCAGCTGAGGTGGTAAACAATGGACCGATAGTGTCCATTCATTTTTAAGGCGGCAATATCTGCTTCAACTAATCTATTCTATTTTTATTTATTTATTTATTTATTTATTATACCTTTTTCTTTAACTGATTGATTGGGAAAAGAAACATCCGTATAATACATGACATTAATATTTTTAGCTGCACGAAGTGATCACATTGTTCATTTTGTGGTTGTGTTTTTAGCTTACAATAGAAAGCGAGTAATATTTAGTCTATTGGTGGTTTTATTTAACTTAGAAGTATATATATTTTTTAAATATGGGTTATTCATTGTTAAAAGGAATTACCTCCTTGCAAATTGATTTTGAAATAACGAGTTTTTTCCAAATTTATGCGTAGGAAAAAAAAAGTTAAGATTCAGTAAGTGTTATCGATTTTTGTGTTTAATACAAATCATAGTTATAAGAATTTATAAATTATATTAAAAATAATTTGAAATAACTTAGAAACTTCATTTTTATAATGAATATTTAGAAGTTTTAGTTTTCTGAGAAAAACACGCAATGCCATTTAAGGGATTTTAATGCAATTATTGGAGTTTTTCTTTTTTATAATGAAAGATGTGACAAAATATGATACAATTAACCAAAAATATATACATAAAAAAAAAAAAAAAAAAAAAATGGAGTTACACCTCTTTTACGATGAGCCGTCCATATACTGTTATTCTTATCTTGTCAACAATTATAAAAATCTTATAAAGTAATTTCATGAAAGGGCGAAGAATTTTTTATAATATACTTCTTAATTGCTTTTAGTAGTCATATTAACTATAATATTTTATTCAAAAATTTTAAAACAAATTTAAATTGCGTAGCCTTAAAAAAATTAACCATAGATAAGATCATTTCATAAAAATGCTTCCTATATCTTTATATTTATTATATATAATGCAATTTCGTTTTTAATATTATATATATATGCGCACGTGCGTCTGTGTAATCAGCGTCTCAACTTATTAATTTCTTAAATGATAAAAACTACTTGTGCAAACCCAATATTCATCAAACAATTACAAACGTACAATTGGTAAACATATTTTAACACTATTAACACAGTGTTAATATTCTTAAATGATGTTTCCTTATACTCTTTCTTTTTTAAGACTTTATGTATTGTAAATATTTTATCTCTTTAAATATGTTAAAAAAATTAAACGTTCTATCAAGCGGAAGTCCATTATCTGCATGTTTGTTGATCTAATTAGCGTTCCTTCCCGCTAACATAAAAAACCCACACATCTTATGTCATTGATGTTTAGTCATTTTAGACTTGTATTTGTAGAACAAAATTGACTTGTCTAACCTCCTGTCATTATGCCAAAGTGTTTGTTAAATTAAAAGTGAGTTTTCCTGTTGACATACCATCAGCTTAGTAACAAAATTATTTAAGATTATTTGTATCACCGAAAATTTTGCAATAATTAAGTGGTAAGTGATGAAGTTAGAAAGGTGAGCAAGAACGCTATAAAATGAAGTATGACAAAGAACTATTATGCTACCTTCGAGATCGTTCTCAAATGCGTTACGAAAAATTCGTACGTATTGTATAAAAATTTGGTTAAATAATGTTAAATATTAGAGTAAAGTTATGCGCTCATTTAATCTTTGAATATTTTTACTGAAAAGTTCAGGATAAAATATATGTAAATCTAAGACGTTGATATTGGTTTATAAATAATGGTTTTGGCTTAAAACTTGAACTAATTATAAGTTACCCAAACCAGAAAAACTTTTTATAAAGAAACTGTGCAATAAGTGACTCCTTGTGTGAATGGTTTTCGATCATGAATTATTTTAAAATTTTGTAATTTATACGTTTTTTATATGTCTTTTGAAAATTCTGAAATTGGGAAACACAACAGAACGATGTCTATGGCTTCGATTTATACTTTTCTTAAGAGGAAAATAACTCTATGTATTTTGAACTTTCTCTTGCAATGCAACGGCATTCCATCTTCATCAGTCGATAAGCAAATACCGTGTATAAAATATATGTACTGCATTTTGCGGAAAGTTTCTGTGTGCTTTGTGAATTTATACTTTACATACCGTATTATGAAAATATTGCAACATGAAGACATAACATTTGACCTCTTTCCACTTATCAATGCTGCAGTAACTGCTTGTGCAATCAACAGCATAGCTATACAATATCAGAAATTCGAAGAATTTTCTTTAAAAATAAACAATCAAGTTCGAAAATATGACGTATTCCTGTCGGGTGTTTCTTTCATAAGACTTGGTGTTTTTTACCTGATATTTATAATTTATTTCTTTGTGTGCGGCTTAGTATTTCCATCAAATGCTTCACATTTTTTCGATTGTGGTACTAACATCACCGCAAATGCAGACATCCTTCACATGCCTGGACTAGTAACGTTTACTCATGCAACAATATTTATAATTTGTTCCAGCAATGTCGTGGTTAGTATTATGTTATATTGCTTTGTATGCGTCTTGTTGCAGCAAATATTACACTCCATTTACAAAGATCTTAAAAGTCTTCAATCAGAAAAGGAAATTGAACCAAAATGTATTGATGAATTTCGAACACGTTTCCTTGAAGCGGCCGATGTCGTTCACGTCACGGATGATGTACTTTCTCTTTTTGGTCTTGTTGGTTTAGGTTGCGTCTTTTCTAGAGCTTGTGCGTGCATTCATTTTTATCTCAATCTTATTAAAACACCTGAAGTTACATGGTGGTTCATTATCACGCAAATATCGTTTGATGTATCAGCTTTGACTGCTGTATGTTGTTTTGCTGCATCCATCTCGGAGGAAGCTCGCAGGATATCTCCAGTAGTTTTACTTGTAAACAACAAAATATCACCAAAAAATGTCAGTTTCCATTTCAAATGTATCAATTTCGCTAAAATTATTTTAACTCAAGAAGTGCGAATGACTGCTTGGAAACTATTCCCATTCACTCGCAGCGTGTTACCTACTGTCATTGGAGTAACTTTGAGTTACATTACTGTAATAATTCAGATGCATCAGGCTAACACCATGAAAAAAATATTTGAAAGATTCTAGTTTAATGTGATTATATTAGCTCCTTTTTAATGAATCACATAATTATTGAATTTATGTCATTAAACAATTATTTGTTGTTAACTATAAAATTACACCTTGTTTATAACAGAATAATGGTATGAAATGATCTGATGTGTAATTTTTAAAATAAAATAAAATATTATACAAAGTTTCTACATATTTTTCAAATATAACCTAAATTTTAATAAGATTTAATTTTATATTTTATTTATACTGATATGTCTACCATGCATTACAAATTTACAGTTCATACTAAAGTACATACTTATTTTAGTTTTACTGAAAAAAGTGTAACATTTTACTATATTTATATTAAAAGCACCTTTCAGATTTTAACTTTTGTAAATTTTATTTAATCTGCATTGAAAATTTGACATAAATTCCAGATATTTTTAAATGTAAAAATTGTGCAACGTATCCCGTACCACTAACCTAGTAAACCATAATGTGTGAAACTTATGAATATAGGAATAGTTATCATTAGTAATGCGTAATTTTCGTGGTAGTTAATTAAAAAAATGAGCATGTGACACGAGTACTACCCAGGTCATAAGATGCATTTTACTAAATTTTATTGACAATGTTATTTAATCACACTGTAAAAAACACTTTAATAATTTTTAATTGCTCTTATAAAATTTAAAATTTCACAATTTCCAATAAGGGCGTCTTTACAAAATTTAGAAAGCGTGCTATAATATAAAAATTATATTGGTCAATTTTATTCATAAACTCCTCAAGTAGAAAACAAACACATTTTATAATAAATTTTTAACAAAGATTAGGGTAGATTGTGGGTAGAAGCTGTAGTTTTCGTTTGATATTTCTGTAAAATATCCTGCTGGTTATACTTGTTATTTTTTGGTCTCTTGTAAACATTTATAGTTTTGAATACATAAAAAAATATGCTTAACTTAAAAATATTATGAAAGCTTTGAAATAAAAGTCAACTTACCCTAAACTAAGAGTAATGTGGCCGTCTGTTTTGGGGTAAATTGGACTTTGGGATATCAATGTAAAATATGCATTATTATTTTTTTTATTATTATTATTATTTTTTTTTTATGAAACATCATATAATTATTTTAAAATATTTATATTTTTATTTTAATGAAAAAAAAAAAGTTATATTGACTACGATTATTAGTTCAGTTGTGAAGATGTATCATTACAAAATTAGAAAAAGTTTTAAATATAGATATTATAGATTTATAAGTAATATGCTGTACATATATATATAATATGCTGTCACTTATATATATCTATGTATAAGTAATATGCTGTTTTCCTACTCCTATTTTACAACGCGTTACAAAAATGTATAGTACATGTCTTGTATTTTGACAAACTTTTATATGTAAGTAAAATATTTATTTTTATTTATATTTTCAAGTAAAAATAATATTCAAGTGGAATATTTTATTTTTCATGGAGGTATCGAAAGCTACGCCATCAGTTAATGGAAGTGAAATTTAAAGTAATATGGTATACTTGCAGATATTATTTATGTGTCGGAATAATGAAACAGGGATATAAATAAAATATTTAAATTTTATCTTGACCACTCCGAAACGTTCATAAATCGTGACAATAAAGTAGTATATTTTTCTATTTTTTATTTTTTTAAATTTGTGGTTATTATTACTCTTTTAATATAAGCATTTTAATAAAATAAAACAGAAAGAAAGAAAGAAAGAAAAGATAGAAAATTATTGTTTTGTAGTTAAATGTTACCTATTTATTATTAAGATTTATTTTTTGTTTAACAGCGTATGCATTATCTCTCAAGAATTAAAAAAGTATTTATTTATAATATTTTGTAAGAAGATATGAGAAATGACAGAATGTTATACATATATATACGTACATTATCAATAATGAAGAAATAATGAAATAATGAATTTGAAATAGTTGATCGAAAAATAAATCTCAATATAAATATATTGTAATATATGTTAAGGCTAAAATCAAATTTCAGATACTCGTTAAAGTTCTGTGAAATTTACTATTTCCTCTTTTTTTTTTTTTTTTTTTTTTTAATATATTACTATTTATGGAACATTTGGGAACTTGAAAAGAAACTGCGTTTCTCATTTTAATTTAATAAAAAAAAGTAAGTGTAGAAGAAAATATTTTTGTAAAAATTATTCTTATTAAGTTATTTTCATTCCTTGGTTGTCTTCTAGAAAATAACAAAACGGCGTAAAATTCAAATATTTTTGCTTAAAATGTAAAATGTTTTTTCAAAATAAGTCCTTATGACTAAAAAGTATTGTTTATTATATTAAAAAATTAAAATTTGAATTCGTTTCTTCGAAACGAAAGGTACATTAAAATTAAATTCTAATAAAAATAAATGTTATCAGTAATTTCAAATGTTCAGCTTTCAGATGTGTGATATGTTCTTAAGAAATATTAAGAGTTCTTATTTATGTTGCAAACTTTGCATACAAAAGCAAATGATTAAAAAAATGTATTCTCAGGAATGCATGGAAATTTTAAAAGCTTATTATTGGAGTTTTCTCGTCTGTATAATAAAACTAACGGTTTATTCCAAGTCACTTAATTTACATTAAATTCTTGATTGTTAAGTATTAAATTTTTATTATTTAATATTTTTAAAATATGTCTTACATATAATATAAATACACATACAGTAATAAATACTTGAAGATTTGGAAAAATCATGATATTATGTATATATATATATATATATATATATATATATATATATATATATATATATAAATTCTTATATATTCTCTACAGATAAATTCACAGTGTTTTAGTAGAAAAATTATAGAACATAAACTGAAGTAATTTTATCAGTGGTCTGAGATTTATGATCTATTTATAAAAATTGATAATTATAAAGTGCATACAGAGTAAATTAAGTTTTATACTTTTTAATGTCCTCTTTATTATTTTTGGGTTGTATTAGGATACAGGAAGACCGAAGAAAGTAGATTTTTGATTAACTTCTTCTGCGTAAACCCTCACTAAAAAATTAAATTGTAATTTTCGCTCAAAACTTTCTATCCTCCCTCTACAAATAGGTATAAAAGAGAAGAGAGAGAAAGACTGCATTTGATGTACTATTTGTCAATTTTATTCTTTTTTTTTTTTTTTAAGATCCTCTGAATCCCTGAATCAGAAAAACATGTTTTTGGCGGTTGGTTTGTGTGTGAACAAATAGTATCTGGGCGTCTACCCTCAGTATTTTAAATCTATATCATATACCGATAGTACATTAAACTTTTCGTTGAAATCAAGCAAATGGTTTGTATACAAGGATATCAAAAAAAATTAAAATATATTATGTCTATGGGGAAAATTTCTAGTAAGTACAGTGTAACATTTATAGACGGCCCTATACAAAATGGAATTAGCACATTTTTTTATGTGCATGAAAGCTGTTTTTTATAGATTGTGGGTATGAAAATCATTCATCATTCGTTTATAGGGTTAACTAAATTATTTAGATATATTTGGGCTATACTTGGAAGTTGTTGGAAGTTTATTTCATTTTGTGTTAGATGTGTTTCGTGTAAAACTAAATTTATCTATACAATGTGTTGTGCATGTAGGGGAAGGTGGCCTAAAATGATCCTCTTATGGGAAGAACTTGTGTAAAACAACATAACTGTTTGAATAAAACTTTGGCCCTTTGTGAGAGTGTTTTACATTATATTTTGCATTATAAACATACTTTAATAATAATTTAAATTTAAATTTAGTAATGAAAAACTATATTTTTGATAAAGGGCCCAAAGGATCATTTTACCTTCACCAAAAGGGTAAAATGATCGCTCATTAAAAAATATTTGTAAATCGCTTTTTAGCTGCAAAATAAAGAATATAAAAGTAGTTATGATAATACATAATGAAATAAAATAAGTTTTGCAGTCAAATAACATACATAATTTATTTTATGAAAAACAAAGGAAAAGAAAATAAGAAAATGGAATATTTGAAAATTATGATCCAAAAATAATAGATGTAATATTAGGCCCACAATAAAGTCAGAAATAAATTAAATAATGCCTATTTCCACCACATATGGTCCAAATAATGGATTCATAACGATCGACATAATGGATCCAAAACAATTCACATTATATATCATTTCACCTGACAGCACAGTCATCCATTTTAGGTCACATTACTGAATGACATCGAGAAGCATAACAAAATTAGCAGGTATAATTAATATACATCTAAAAACATATTTCATTAAATAAACTGAATCATATTTCTGTACATGAAAGACTGTGTATCTAAATAAATTGGAAAGTTAGTGCTTAACTTATAAACAGATTTTATAAAGCCCACTTTTTGAAAGAATTCTTTTCAGACGCGTAAAGCTGCAATCGCTTGAATACCACCATTGCTTCTTCTTGACTTGGTACAACTAGTTTTTATGTTACCCAGAGTATAGCGCTACTTGTTTCGAAGAGAACACATGTGAATCATTTTAGACTACCTTCCCCTAGTTTAGAGACAAAATACAGGGCTACCCAAAATTAAGCTAAATATTCTTTTCTATTGAATGTGCAATCGATAAAAACGCTTTGCAATATTTAACTGTACCAACGAACATTGCTCAGAAAAGAGAATTAGTTTTTCATACCCATACTGTAAACAAAGTATTTTTTGAAGTTCTATTCTCAACTCTGGTTCCTTGTATAATATTAGGTTTTGAGGTGCCCTGAATACGAAAGTCCAATTTTTAGCAGTATATCCATATGTATATCTGTTATCAGTATAACTAAAAAATAAATAACTGGAGAAAATTTAAATTTGGTATTTTGAAGTTCGTATTAGATTGCCACTTGAAAAGTACGATCAAGATTGGCAAGTTCGATAGCGAATAATAACAGCCTTGATTTTTTTTTTTTTTTTTTTTTTTTTAATAAATAAATGTAGGCACTGTTATTAAATAGGAGATTGAGAAAGGTGGGAGGAAATTATATATGAAATAAAACTGTTTCTAAACCTAGTTTAAATTACATTGTTTCTAAATCTATTTTAAATTACATTTAATGTAGCGTAATCTGCAATCGATCTTCACAGTACTAAAATGGAGGTAAGAGAAAGTCGTGTGTGTAACACAACAGTTTATTTTAATTTAGCAAAAAATCTAAGTTGAGAATTGCAATACGATTGGTATTATTATTATAATTTTTTTCTAATTCAGTTTATTAAAAATTTTACTTATGATTATACTAATGGATCTGCAGTTTAGGAGCCCCAGCATTTTATTTGCATTAATCATTAATGAGCAGTTCATCTTTATTTATTTCATACTTTTTAAAGATAATTAATAAACATATGATTAACTTTTTAACATTGAAATTTGTGAGATCTGCCGTCCCCATTAATACACCGTTATATTTTTCTGTCTATATCTAACTTTATAATAGCAGGAGACTTGGCGTTGGAAAATTAAAACAGGAATAAACTACTACGTCAGAAACGCCAAAGAAAAATTATTGAGGTGCATACAGCTGTTTCGGTAGCCTAAAGCGTACCGTCTTCAGTGCAAAAAGAATTCTGAATCTGGAGAAGTGCTCGTATATATAGGAGAGGGACCGGATTTAGTTCAACCAATAGGATTACGGAAGAGGTGGGGAGTGTGGCCAATAGGAATTAAGGAATGTGTAGCTGTGTAAACAGTAGAAAAATTAAGGAAATGAGGACTGAATGTAAAATTTCCAACAATCAGACAAATAGGGAACAGCGAAATCACAATTTACAATATTTTTAAAATTTTTATAAATATGAAAAGCTTCAAAGAAATCGAGTTCATGAATGGATTTAGGTCTGCAAATTATTTTAGCTGAATTAAAATTAAAATTATGATTTTCCTCCCAGCAATGTTTAGAAATAGCCGATTTATTAGTTTCTTGTTTGCGGACGTAATTCATATGTTCTTTTAGACGAAATTTAAGACTGCGTTTAGTTTGGCCAATATATGATAAACCACACTGACAGGAAATACTATAAATGCCCCAAGAATTATGCATATCAATAGGATCTTTTAACTGAGAAAAGGTGAGTTTATTGGAAAGCGAAAATATTATTTTAAAATCATATTGTTTGAGAATTGTTTTACAAATTTATTGTTTACAGCTACACATTCCTTAATTCCTATTGGCCACACTCCCCACCTCTTCCGTAATCCTATTGGTTGAACTAAATCCGGTCCCTCTCCTATATATACGAGCACTTCTCCAGATTCAGAATTCCCTTTGCACTGAAGACGGTACGCTTTAGGCTACCGAAACAGCTGTATGCACCTCAATAATTTTTCTTTGGCGTTTCTGACGTAGTAGTTTATTCCTGTTTTATATCTAACTTTATCTTTATATAGAAAGGTATATACTCCAAAATGAACATTACATATCTAAAATACACATTTGCTAGCTACCATGCATGATGCTTAACTTTTCGTAGTTTTTTAAAGTAGCCCTGTAAAAAATTAAAATGAATCTGTTATTACATTTATAGGCATCATTTTCTGTATAAAGCATGCTTTAAATAATTTAAAACTCTATTTTAAAAGGAATTTGTTTAATATATAGTATCAATGTTAAAATTCACGTAAAATAGATGACAAAAGTGTAATAAATTTTTTTTTGTGCAATTCATTTAATTCCATCATGTAACTCATAAATATTTGTACTGAATATACAATCAATCAGATGATGACATAACGTATCTGAATTCGTTTCCGCAGGCCTGCACTGGAAAAAGTTGAAATTTCGTTGGCAACCGTCATTCGTACGTTTTATGCTAAACCATGAAATTCATGGCACATAAACAGTAAATTACGACAACTACGACAAATAAAGTATAAAAACTATAGCTCGGCCGTAAAATGTACGATAAAGTTTGGCAACAAGGTTTCAATTTTTTACAGTGTGTAATTTAATTACTAATTCTATTACTACAATGGTTTACAAAATCCACGCTTTTAAGAATTTTAATAATGTATGTTTGTTTCATTAAGTTGAATTTAAAGTAATGGTGTTAAAATACCCTTAAGTAAAATATTATCTATGGGCCGTAGTGTATCGAAACACGTTTGCACGTCACTGTGCGTGTCGTGATCTTTAAATATTATATACACCAAAAACGATACAGCTAGTTCCATGTGATACACAAATATTTGTACCCAATTTTCAGTTAATCGGATAATTACAGAATTCATCGGAATTCTTTTATGGGACGCTGTAAACTAATTACTAATTTTCTATTAAAACATGTTTTTAATCATTATAATAGCGTATGTTAATTTTATTATGTTGAATGAAGTTTAACCATGTTAAATTCCACGTATAGAAATCTCGTTTTTCGATCGTAATGGTGTGAAATTATTTTTTATGACCCTGTACATGAGCTACAAATACTATATACACCAAAAAATCCATATAGTTAATTCTATGTAACTCATAAATACTGGCACTAAATTTGACGTCAAATGAATGATTGCTTAACGTACCAGATTATTTATTTATTTATTTTTGTTTGCCCTGTAAATTAATTACCAATTCTATGCCTACCATTTTCGACTAAAATCACTCTTTTAAATATTCTAATACCATATATTAATTTCATTGTGTTTAATGGGGTGTAATGAAGTTGAAATGCTGCTTATAGACTGTAAAATTGTTCTATTTATCCCTGTATGTAAACCACAAACATTATATACACTAATAAAAAGTTTTTTTCCATTTAAATCATAAATATTTGTACCGACATTATTTGGATGATTACAAAACGATATCAGAATTTTTTGTGCGATCCTGTAGTTAATTGGTAAGTCCAAGCACCATCTTTTCCTCAGGAAACATGCTGTGAAACATCTCAATAATATATGCTAGTTTTATTATGCTAAATGTAGTGTAACCATGTTAAATGCATTTAAATGAAATTCTGTCGATAGACTGTGATGATACGAAATAATTTGCTGTATCCCTGTACGTGAATCACAAACAACATACAGCTACTTTTGCCCAGCTCCACTTTTCCAATTTCACATTTCTTTTTTCCAGTTAACAACCTAAACAGTTCTCCGTATTTTTACTTTTATTTCTTGTTTTGTGTTTTTCAATCCTATAATATATTTTCGTCCTTTTTTCTCACTTTATCTCGATCAAAGTTTTATTCATATAAATATACATATATAAAACATAGAAAAATATAAAAAAAAACTGAAAAAAATTTCGTTATTGCTTTTCAACAGTGCAAAAAATTGTTGAAAATCAGCTACTGTATTCACCTGGTGCCTCTGTTTAAATTTAGAATGACAAAGAGTAAAAACAATTCGACATGTTTACACTACCCTTTCATGCTGGTATACATATAATGAGAAACATAGTCTTTCTGCTTCATTATATGTCAGTCACTAAATTCCCTATAAGACGTATATTCGTAAAATGGTTGAGAAGTTTTTTCAACAAAACTTTTTTAGAGACGCGCCGAATTATTTTACTTTACGTAAACCCTTTATGTTTTACCGCAAACATTTTTTTTTTTTTTTTTTGTATGTTTTGACGAGCAATTTAGCTTAGACTTACACCATTACCACTGAAATAGGTCAACGACTTTCAAAGACCAAAAATACAAGCAATAATAATATCACACTCTCGGGGAGAAAGGTGTAAATAGGCAGTAAGGTAGGCGTTGGAAAGAAAAAGAATTGAATAGTATGTACGATGAGGGAGAAGTCTCGTTAGTTGGCAAGATGGAGCTAAATTACTTGTTATCCCACCCCTCAAACGAATTACGACAAATGATAATTAACGATGTGAAACTACCTAAAAATATGAGGAAAGGGAAACGATGACATTAATTATTTTTTACCAAGAAAATAAAATGAAAAATCACATTATGTTTTCTTTGTGTTAGTTGAGAGAATTATTCGCTTTATGCACATATATATTTATCACTGGAACTGAAACAGAAAATTTCAGATTAGCGAAAGACATGGGACATTAAAGAAAAGTGAGAAGACATGCAAAGAAGAAAGACCGTAATACCGTTGTGTAGGTAAAACATCTTCTTTTAAAGTTAAGAATAATTAACAACTGCATTAAATAAGAGTCATAGTATCAATTATTAAGCATAACTTCAAATATTAAACATAAAGTAGAAAGACTGTTAATATTGAAATTTTCAAATGATATTTTTTTTTCCTCCAAAAAATAGATATAAACATACAAAAATATGCATTTTTTGCAAAAATAAGCATCAGAAATTAAAACGTAAGTCCACACCCGAATTTATTATTTGAAACAAATGTATTGGTTAAAGTTCTGTTAACCTCGCCTAGAATAAATGCTCACTTCACGCACATTTCTTTTTCTTTCATCCATATAGGTGTGAGAAGCAAGTGCTAAAGCGCTACAACTGAGCGATATTGAAATATATTCCCTTCATTAGAAAATAAATATCTAGTATCATTAAAATCTATTACACCTTGTGCTTAATCATTATGATACCTGCCGTTCAAACACGGCATCGACATCAAAGCTACCGCCACGCCTAATTCATTACTAAAATAACTGCACCTAAACTTGAGAAGAAAAATAGAGCGACAATAATGGCCTCAAATTAATGAACTAAAGAGAAAAATCTAGCAAACGTGATGAACCATGACGATATCCTAATGCAAAATTATGCCTTAGAGATTGCACGTGTTGTTTAATGTACTTTTTGTGATATGCTTGTTAGGTATAGAAGCATTTCGTAGAAGTGCGAGAATGAAATTTATGAACAGAGGAATATAACAACGGAGAAGGGGAGAAATTTTTGTATGAAATGGAATTTATTAATGGAAAATAAAATTAGGGCATTCCAGAAAACATAGAGTTTGGAAGATTAATGGAAAAAAAATTGCTGCCTTTGTAGAAGATATATTTAGATTTAGCATAGTGTAAAATATGTTGATCAATAAATAATATTAGAATCAACAATAAAAGTTGTTGTACATAACCGATACACTTATTGTAGTAAATGGTGCAGCTTTCGTACAACCACTTGTCACAAGTAATACATTTAATCCAGTCACCATTCGAAGTTGTCTCCTGGTACAGCTCCCGACATTCAATGCATTCATCCTCTATTGTCCTGTCCTTACTAATAAGCTGCGGAATCTCTCCTAGCATGAAAACTATGGGAACGCCATCTCTCCTAAGTAGCAGAGGCGCAAACTCGCTCATTTCGTTAGGTAAGATTGCGTGGTCTTCAATTTAAACATGTTTGCTTTTAGACAGAACCATTGGTTTATCACCACAAGTTTAGGTTAATAGTTCAGTAGTTTTGGATGACAATTTTTCTAATATATATATATATTTGTGTGTGTGTTGTACAACTGCTATTTACTTGAGAAAACAAAACAAATTAGGAGGACAATTGAAACAATCAGCGTGCTCATTGAAGCAGACACTTCAGTATAGCTGTTCTAAAACTACCTGGAATTTCTGAGAGAGCATTCTATTCCTTTTTCCCCATCTTCTGTGTGTGCAATCTCTCTGAACGTGCCATCTTTCCTAACTTTACCTAACCTCTTGCACTAAATAAAAAGTCTGTCAGAGTCAAGCTTCTTTTATTTATTTATTTAATTGTTTATTTATTCATTTCATAGTTTTTTTTTCTTTGACTATTTCATAATAAACTTAATAAAATATTCGTATATTTTTATTGTACGCTATTTAATATATATATATATTATATTAAATTTTCATTATAATTTGAGGGAGTAAAAAAAAAATTAAAAAATTGAAAGGATTTATATTAGCATATATATTGAATTTTAACGGATTTAATATTTAGAAAGAGTTTAAATTATATGTCATTCTCATAAAGATGTGGAAGATAATTCTGTCGGTACAAACATACATGTTAGCCATAAATGTTAGGTTTGCAAGTCCTTTTATTTTCAGAATTTTGCCAATAGGTAAATTAAGTATTTAAATAATAACATCGCTTTCATTTCAATTGTTATTTGCTTTAATCATCTTTTGAAATAGTTTTATTTAGTAAGTCAAATGGATATCACGACTAAAGTCTTTTTCTGGAAGATTAAATTTCTGTTTAAGGCCTTGTAGGAGTAAATACTTGAAGAATTGAAACCTCTGAACGGTCTCTACCCACCTCACCAAGTCAGATGTCTTGAATTGGGATGATTATTTTCCATATCACCGAATGGTCCTTGGTGACTGCTAAATAGGCAGTGAAAAAAAGAAGAGAATGTTTGGACATCTATTCCGCTATTTAATATTTAGCTGTTTTGTACCTACTATTTATCCAGGCTCTATTTGGCGGTGTGTTAAGTATTAATTTACATTTATATTTAACATTTACATTATGTATATCTTTAATGGATAATTAAAGACAAAATTGGATTTATTTTGCACATGCTATGTAAATTTAGAGAAAACAGACTAATAATGATGGTTCTTGCAATGCACTCAAATACATTTCTGTTTTCTCCAAGTCTTCTTTTTTTATGGGGGCAGAGGAATTTCAAATTAATGTATACATCTTTTGTTAAATAGGCAAATATACTTTTTTGCTTGTAATTTTAACCGTTCAGGAAAGATTTAATTATCTAAGAATAATAAGATTTATTTAATGTAAGAATAAGATTTAATTGTTCCAGAAAAGATTTAATTAAGTAAATTTATAAATAAAATATGAATACACACAAACAAACATGTATATATTATTATTCGGCATATCTGACTCACACCTAAAGTGGTTCAGATTATTTATTTATGTTGATAAAAGTTTTTTTTGTCATATAAAAAACCAGACGGTGAAGCAATTAAACTCTGTCTTTTCAACTGCTATTGAATTTCTAGCAGTGCTTTCTTTTAATTATCCCTCTCTTGTCACTTAAACAACAAAAATACCCCTTGGCAGGTTTTCACAAACTGGCTGTCCTTCCATATTTTCCCTCATTTTCCTCCTACAAAGTGAATTCCATCTACTTTTCTCTAAGGCTTCTGACATTTCTCCTGTCTTAAACCCCTCGTCTGTTAGGTTGGGAGGGCAATAAATCAAATGTTCCGTTATGTAGCGTTGGCGTGTGTATGATAAACTAGCAAAGAAAAAAAAATCCGGTGGTCTAGATTTTTTTCCCCAAAAGATATTTATTTACAGGTAGGGCGGAAGACTTTATTTGTTTTTCATTTGCTTTTTGTTTGTTAATACTATCGGTATAAATTTGTAGGCGTTCCGTAGAAAGAGAACAAACGAATTTTTTAACGAAAAATTCAATTTTTTTTTTTTTTTTTCTGCTTTCCGAAGAAAACAAACAACTATAGTTTCTTGTTGCACGATAAGAACAGAAGTATTTATATCGACTCTAAAGAAGTTATTCCATTGAATATATTCCATTATGTTCTATAATTATGTATATAAATTTTCCGTCGATAGCATGCGGTTAATATGAAAATATTGTCCATTATTTACAAATACTTATAAATAAAGACGCGGCTGTTAAAACTGTTAATACTAATTTTTAAAAATGCTATATTTATTTTTATTTTTTATTAAAATTTCATATTACCATTATCAACATTAACATTTTATTCGAGATAAATAAAGAGCCATAAGCTTGTTTAATACAATAGTAATTATAATGTGAAAAGAGCAATTTGAATTTAAGTTTCCGTGTTCTCCCTTTGTTGTTTACATTTATAGAAAATATCCTAATTTCTATATCGTAATTAAAATAAAAATACCCACGAAAATGCCACTTATTGTCATAGGATTAAATAAAATTATTATTAAAAAATCTAGAGTGACTCCACTCGACTTCGATAAAGTAAGAGGAGTTGTTAAATAAACAAAAGAGAAAGTTATAATAGGGTGTTTGGGTATTTTTCTTTATATAGTACACGATGTTTAATTTAACGCTATTTTACCAAACATGTAGATCATAATGATAAAGAATAATTAATTGTGACCCTGCAAAAACCTACAAATGCTAGATTCACCAAAATGCTTATAGTTAGTGCAACAGTGACTTATAATATTTATATTAATTTTCAGCTCCATTGGATAAGGCATTTAGACGCTATCGCACTTTAAAGTTTGAGCCCATATGCCACAATTATAAAGAAAATTGCATTTTATCCCTGTAAAATGAACCATAAGTGCTAGATTCTCAAAGTTCATAAAGTTCGTGTGACGGTGACGTATAACATGTACATAAATTTTCAGTTAATTTGAATAAGGAGTTTTGTCGCTGTTGCACTTCAAATAATTTAAGCCTATATGTCTTAATGATGAACAATTTTTAATTGTGTCCCTGTAAAACTCGTTAAGTGCGAGAGTCACCAAGTTTGTGTGATGGTGACCTATAACTCGTATATAAATTTTCCACTCAAACGGATAAGGCATTTAGATGCTATTGCACTTTAAATAATTTCACCCCATAGGCCATAATGATACAGAATTATTTGTTGTGTCCCTGTAAAAAAAACTAGAAGTGTTAGATTCACCAAAACCTATATAGATCGTGAAACTGTGACCCATAATATGTGTGTAATTTTTTTGTTCAATTGAATAAGGCGTTTAGACGCTATCGCACTTTTTTAAATTTGGTCCCATAGGCCGTAATGATAAAGAATTTTTCTTTGTGTCCCTGTAAAGAAACTATAAGTGCTAGATTCACCAAACTCTATGCAGTTCATGCAACTATTACCTATAATATGTGTATAAATTATTTTCTCAGTTTAATAAGGCGTTTTGACGCTATCGCACTTTTTAAAATTCGGTCCCATAGGCCATAATGATAAACAATTTTTCTTTGTGTCCCTGTAAAACTAGTTGGCATAGGTGGACTCCGCCGCACAGTTCCCCATCGCGTATTTGTTTCCACACATTTTAATTATTGTTAAAAACTATCAAAGTAAAATTAACATATCGTATCCCGGCAAGAAAAATAACACAACTTAAAAATGCAGTATTTGAGAAGAATCAACTTAAAGATGGTATAAAGAATGAACTTGGCTATAATAATAAAACTAACATGAATGCCTCTCAGGTGGATGAATTGAGAGTTATAGAAGCGACATTTTCCGCGCTCATTGGGGGCATTTTTCTGAAGATGAGTGTAATGTCCAATCGTTTTAGCACCTCTCCGAAAACACTTAATCCCAAACTTTCAACAAAATCGCTATATCCATTTCCGAGTAAACCCGATATCTACTATGTTTTACAAAAGGGACGATAAAGGGTTAACTGTGCACGCGAATTTATCTGAAGATGAAATCCAATCGTTTTTTCTCATCAAAAATCCCTAGCTGCAAACTTTCATCAAAACTGTTTTCTCCATTTCCGTGTAAACCCAATTTCTGCCATACGTTACAATTGGCCTTTAAAGGTTTAGCTGTGAACGCGAATTTTTCAGACAACGAGGACAATTCCAATCGTTTAAGCACCCCCAAAAGCACTTATTTCTAACTTTCATCAAAATCCCTATAACCAGTTCCGAATAAACCCAATTTCTGCCATATGTTGCCATTGGACAAAAAAGGGTTAGTAGCGAACGCAATTTTTTCAAAAGATTAGGGTTAAACCAAGCACCCCGAAAAACACTTAACTACAAACTTTTTTGCAAATCCCTGTATTCATTTCCGAGTAAACGCAATTTCTGCTATATGATACAATGGGCAGATAAAGGGTTAACAGTGAACATGAATGTCGCAGGTTTATAGTTAATTATGTTCATCCCGGCATCAAAACTGATATTTAAAAGCTGTTCTTACATTTTTACGATAAAAATATTTCGCTTCATGCACGTTTAAGGGAAAATTTGCCCTATGCTAAGAAACTCATAAATTTCGAATAACTTCTGAAGTTTTTTAATTAGAATGTTGGAAATAATAAAATTCTTGCCAGTGTCATAAATAATATTTTAAAACCGGTCCGACCTCTCTGCGATCATTTGTTCATGAGATATCGTGTAAACAGACTAACAAAATAACGGACTAACACACTAACACACTAACGGACTAAAAAACTAACAGACACCCTACAGACGGAGACCAGTCACTTTCGGATTCCTCACACCTGAAAAAGTATCAAAAAGTAAAAAAAACGAGGTCGAAATTTTTCATGATTACCTAAGTTCCCCATACCTATAGTATGATGGAGAACTAAATTAGTTGGCATAGGTGGACTCTGCTCAGTTCCCCATCATATTTATGTTCTCATAAATTTCTAGTGCGAGACATATTATAATCATGTTAAAAGAAATGAATTTGATCAAAGCTTGATACAGTGACAGAATGAAATCCCCGCCTAATAGGCTATCCACTGTTCACTACGATATATTTATCTTATTCTAATCTATTAATTTATTTTATCAGGGTCAATTCTGTTGTTTAGTTTTCATGCTACTATTTTCAATGCAATAATCCTCAAAATTCACATTTACATGAAAAATTTACAATTTCGCTATGTTGATAAAATCGTAAATTACGAATAATTTGCGAAATTTTCCTATTAGAATATTTGTATTCAATCATGTTCAAACAAATATCATAAATGTAATTTTGAAGTTGTCTAATATATTTATGATCCTCAAAATGGAAGTTTATGCTCAATTTTGCCTTATTCTGCCATTTTAAGTAAATCATAAATTCCAAATAACTTACGAATTTTTTAAATTGAAAAAATCATAGTCTATGATATTCATGCCAATATCCAAAATAATATTTAAAAAGTGGTTTGACATCTTTACGATGAAAATATCCCTCAAGATTGACGTTTATGTGAAATTTTGCTCTAATCTGCCATGTTAAGAAATTCGTGATTTTCCAATACCTTACGAAATTTTTATATTGGAAAATTCATAGTCGTTGATATTCCTGCCAGTGTTCTAAATAATATTTCAAAAGTAGTCTGACATCTTTACGATGAAAATCTCTCTCAAAATTGACGTTTATGTGAAATTTTGCCCTATACTGCCATGTTAAGAAATTCGTAAATTTCCAATAACTTGCGAAATTTTCAAAGTAGCATATTTATAGTTACTGATGTTCATTCCGGCATCAAAACTGATATTTTAAAACTGGTCCGACATTTTTACAGTAAAAAGTTTCCATTTAATGCACGTTTAAGTGAAATTTTGTCCTATTCTCCCATGTTAAGAAAATCGTAAATTTCTCATAACTTACGAAGTTTTTTAATTCGAATGTTGCAAATGAATAGGGTTCTTGCCAGTATCGAAAGTAATATTTTAAAACTGATCTGACCTCTCTGCGATCATTTGTTCGTGAGATATCGTGTTGACAGACTAACAAACTAACGGACTGACAGACTAACAGACACCCTACAGACAGACACCATACAAATTTTGTCATTTTTGGATTCCTCACACCTGAAAACGTATAAAAAAGTCAAAAAACCGAGGTCGAAATTTTCCACGATTACCTAAGTTACTAAACTTAAAATTTCTAGCTTTGCCAGAATTAAACTAGTTGGCATAGGTGGACTCTGCTCAGTTCCCCATCATATTTATGTTCTCATAAATTTCTAGTGCGAGACATTATAATCATGTAAAAGAAATGAATTTGACCAAAGCTTGATATAGTGGCAGAATTAAATCCCCACCTAATAGGCTATCCACCGTTCACTTCGATATATTTATCTTATTTTAATCTATTGATGTATTTTATAAGGGTTAATTCCATTGTTTAGTTTTCATGCTACTATTTCCAATGCAATAATCCTCAAAATTCATATTTATATGAAAATTTTTCAATTTCGCTGTGTTGATAAAATCGTAAATTACGAATAATTTACGAAATTTTTCTATTAGAATATTTGTATTCAATCATGTTCAAACAAATATCATAAAGGTTATTTTGAAGTTGTCTAATGTATTTATGATCCTCAAAATGGAAGTTTATGCTCAATTTTGCCTCATTCTGACATGTTAAGTAAATCGTAAATTCCAAATAACTCACGAATTTTTACTTTCTTCTATATGTAATATAGAGAAAGTATTGGATTCGCGAAAATTTTCGACCTCCGTTTTTTGACGGATCTACACGTTTTGGGATGTCCTGAATACGAATTGATAGATTTAAAAAAATGTCTGTTTGTCTGTGTGTCTGTGTGTCTGTCTGTATCATTTTTTTGTGGACGCTGTATCTCACGAACCAATGAATGAAATTTAACCAAACTTGGTATTTAGTTGCACCCCAACATGAACTGGTGCCTATCAGATTTGGGGATCAATAGCTCAACAGGTGGCGCTGTAATCGCATTTTATGCAAATTTTTAACATGGCAGCATAGGACAAAATTCCGTATAAATGGGCATAATGAGAGTTATTTTAAACTTGTGATTGTAAAATTAATATGAATTATTGATAATAGTAGTAGTTAACTAGGAAAAAAAAATTGTTCATGGGGGGGGGGGGGGTTAAATTTCGAAGATGGGTATCATTCGAAAGATCTCGTCAATACCTTTAAAACGAATGGTTGAACTATAAATCTGTGATAATTTAAAACAAAGTTATCGATTTTTTTTACTTTTAACGGAAAAAAAAAAAAAAAAAATTAGAAAAAAAATCGTATTTTTTTTTTTTTTTTTTAATATTGTTACTGATTGAATATGTATTACTTTTTACAAAAAAAAAAAAAAAATAAAAATAAAAAAAACTTAGAAAAAAAATCGTTTTTTTTTTTTTTTTTTTTTAATATTGTTACTGATTGAATATGTATATAGGAAAATATAGAAGAAAGTCTTGTGGTGGCCACAACATACTAGTGTAAATTGGAAAAATCATAGTCTATGATATTCATGTCAGTATCCTAAATAATATTTCGAAAGTGGTTTGACATCTTTACGATGAAAATATCTCTCAAAAATTGACGTTTATGTGAAATTTTGCCCTATACTGCCATGTTAAGAGATTCGAAAATTTCCAATAACTTGCGAGATTTTAAAAGTAGCATATTTTTAGTTACTGGTGTTCATTCCGGCATCAAAATTGATATTTTAAAACTGGTCTGACATTTTTACAGTAAAAAGTTTCCATCTAATGCACGTTTAAGTGAAATTTTGTCCTATTCTCCCATGTTAAGAAAATCGTAAACTTCTTATAACTTACGAAGTTTTTTAATTCGAATGTTGTAAATGAATAGGGTTCTTGCCAGTATCGAAAGTAATATTTTAAAACTGATGTGACTTCTCTGCGACAATTTGTTCTTGAGATATCGTGTACACAGACTTAACGGACTAACACACTAACGGACTAACAAACTAAGAGACACCCTACAGACGGACACCATACAAATTTTGTCATTTTCGCATTCTCACACCTGAAAACGTGTAAAAAAGTGAAAAAACCGAGGTCGAAAATTTTCGCGATTACCTAAGTTCTCCATACTTATAGTATGATGGGGAACTATTAAGAAAAGAAGAGAAAAGGAAAGAAACACATAAGAAGTTTATAATAACTTAAATTTAAAGTTTTTTTTTTTTTTTTTCCTGTCTTCGAGTAAATATTCCGATTTATGCAGTCAAAATATGTATGAAAGTTGAGTACTTAAAACATTATTTATTTTTCATTTTTGTCAGTCATTTTATATATTTTTTACCATGTTTTTATTAACTTCTATTCTTGTTTGTTTGTGTGTTTGTTTGTCAGGTACAAATCTTGCAATCTATTTTTAACTAACTTCCCTATCAGCTAGACATTTGAAACTTTCACAGTATCTCAAAACCCAGTGACAACACAACACTTCGAAGTCAGATTTTCGAATTTTCGAATAGTTTTCTTTTAATTAATTAAAATATGATAATAATAATAAGCTCCTAATAGCAATAACAATAGTCATTAAAATATTAGCTATAATTTAATTGTTGCCAAAAAAAAAAAAAAAATACGAGTTCATTTTCTTTTGACATAAAACTAAATACATTTAATTAAACGTGAGCGTTAAAAAATTGTGAAAAGTTAAATTATGCATCTGGCAAAAATTGACGTCATTATCACTTTAAAGATTTTCTACACATTGATAAAGTGCTAATGTAGTTCATGATGCAAATATATGTTGTTCTGAAAGGATAAATATTTTATTTTTAAAACCAACTTTTTTTTTTTTAATTCAAATTTCCCGTAATTCTTTAACCAACACATTAGAATGTCCATCTTTGGAATATCGATAGTAAGGATTTTCTCGCCAAAAGTCGCCAAGGGTAAAAAGTCGCTAAATCCATTACCTGCCTTTTGGAGCTTTTTAATGCGTTTTAAAGGTAAAATTAAGCTATTTTAACGCGAAAAAGAGCTGGAAATGCAGAAAATTGACATTTTATCAACTTACTAAGCCTCTTTGAAAGAATTTATGCAAAAATATATACAATTATTTACAATTTCGTAACAATACGCATTGATAAAGTGCTAATGTAGTTAAAACCCGAATAAACTACTACGTCAGAAACGCCAAAAAAAAAAAAAAAAAATATTGGAAATGCATACAGCTGTTTCGGTAGCCTATAGCGTACCGTCTTCAGTGCAAAAAGGATTATTTTTCTTTGGTGTTTCTGACGTAGTAGTTTATTCGGGTTTTAATATTCCAACGCCAAGTCTCCTGTTATTATTTGCTAATGTAGTTATTTCTATAGCTATGATTCAACAGAAAATTTAAAAAGATGGTTTATAAAAAGTTTTTTATCTTATAATTATTTATCATTTTGTCAATCATTTTATATTTTTGAATCACTAAACTTTTATTGCTGGTCTGAATCTTGCTTCAGACTAAACATTCTTTTTAATTATGATTCAATGAATCTCACATCTTTAGAAACACAACTGTTTTATTTATTTCAGTGTTTCATGCAGTTAGTCCAATCCGTGCAATTAGTAATCCGTTTTACACGAAGTCATTAGTCGTGCGTTAAGATTTTTTATTTATGGGCTGGGAGCGCCATTCGTCTTGGATTTTAATGGTGATGACGATCAATGACTGTTTTTTATTTTCCATTTATAATATTTTTTAAACCGTTTCATACGTATTTTATAGTAAAACTAGAGAACAAATAATTTGCTTAATATTATATAAACCTGCCTATTCGCTACTTTACTTTTCACTGAATAGGAATATTTAACAGTGCACACTAGACAAAATCAGAACAATGCTATAGAAATCCCTATACTCAATGTGAAATCAAAATACATAATATTTAATACCACGTTTTCTTTCTTTTTTTCAATGAAATATTGTGCTACTATCGGCAAGCGTTTAATTTGGTGATATTTTTTATGTATTTACATTTGTATTATAACATGTTTTTTAAAAAAGTAACTGAATTTAGGCTTGCAAATTTGAGATCCAAAATAGCATTACTTATGATTCGGATTTTTTTATTCTTTTTAAAATTATCTTTCTTCTAATCTTCTTTCTTCTAACACTATTTTGCAGGAATGTCAAACAAAAATTTATATTAAACTTTTTCTTGAGAAAAAGTTTCTAATACCTATATATTTTGATATAGAAGGAAAAAATAACTAGATTAAATAATATCTGTATAATTAACTGGATTTTTTTTTCTTTTTAAAGTGTATCTTTTTTATTTAAAAACATATTTTAAAATACTTTGGATATATTTTGACATAAATATATATATATATATATATATATATATATATATATATATATATATATATACATATATATACATATATATATACTTAAATTCAAACTTATTTATAATAACAGCTTCTTCTAATTTCGCAATTACAGAATTAAACATTTCTATAATACATTTCATATTTCTAATTATTGGAAGAAAAAATTTATCATCTAAAACTCTTACAAAGAATCGAGTACATTTTATATTTTATCCTTCGTTATTTTAAGAAGTAGGCAGGAGAGAATTAAAAATTGAAGCTGTAGGAAAATTTTCCAAATTAAAATAATAATAATAAACTTTTTTCTTTTCAGATATCTTAAAATGTGTAAATTTATTACGTAGCTGTGCATTAGAAATATATATGGATAGTATCATATATTGCCTAAATTAACTAAAAAATTCAATAGTAAAAAGTATACGCATTAAATGTTTCATTAATAAAAAAATAAAAAAATAAATAAATAAAACATTAAAAAAATTGTAAACAACATAAGAAATTGCCAGTCAGAAATTCAATTTTTTAAAAAGTTGTCTCTATTACAATTCTAAATTCATTTTTTTTTTTTAATTAAAAATATCTAAGATAAAGCTTTTTATTTGCATGCGATAAATTTCTTTACCAATAGCAACATAAAAATTTATTTTGTTTTAGTCTTATTCATTTTTATTTTTATTTATTTATTTATTTATTCTTAGATCATTGATAACATTTTAATTTCTCTGTGGAAAATGACGTAATAATAGAAATTATTTGCAAAATGGAAAATGGATCATCTTTATAAACCCGACATTTTAATTAATAACTTCGTTAATTAAGATGATAGAAATTTTTTACTACCAGAATTGTTGCCTTCGAGTATTCGGCACACATTGATACCTCTCATGTTGTGGAAAACTTTGCCGTCCGTGAAGAGATGCAGTCGCAGACATAAAAATTTGACGCCAATGACAGTAACTTTTTTTTTTTTTTTTTAATATAGAAAGATATTAAAGAATGTGTAATCGATAATTTTTTTATGACCATCTCGATATCCCGTGTAACATCAAATATAGTGTTGAGAATAAGAAAAATTACCGTCATTTGTATGAAATATCATAGTATATGCGCTGGGGATACACAAAAATTTCATCACAGATGCAATATGTGTCTTAAATGTATTGCTTACAGTTGATATGTATATATATAGCGAAACATATTTTTTCTAACGCTTTCGTTAATGTCATTTTACTTAACTTAAAACAAGATAAGTTTATTACGAGACAAGCTGTGAATAAAGCTTAGTTTTGAGAAAAAATAATAAACACTCTGTTTTTCACTAATTAAATAAGTTTAAAGTTATATTTTACGAAAAATATTTACTCTATCTGAATGTTATCATTCCTATTTCTTTTTTAAGAAGTTTATAAATGCATTGTAATTTACTTAAATTGTTTTTTTTTTCTTTTTTTCTAAAACCGATTAAATATCACATATTAAAATTCAAGAAATGTGTAACTATTAAGAAATATGAACCTTTCCTTCCTGCGAATTGCACAAGTTGAAATCACCAAAAACAAACACCGCCTGCCGTGCTTTGCCCCATCAATGACAATTTAATTTTCCTGTCAAAGAAGTATGACAATTTTCCAAATGATTCGCATCTTCGGAAGTGCCGACTAAGCAAACGTAATTCCTAAACTATGCCTCTAATTCCAGGAGGGAGAGACGCCTTCTAGAAACGCTAGATTCTACAATGAAAAAAAAAAAATCTTTTAGAGCAATTCAACGGAAAATATCTTGTTCTAGTTCATTTAAGACACTGGCGTATGTTGTACCTTATCATTCATTTTTCTACACAGACGAACTTTTGTTATTTACAGAGTAACAGGCATTTTCAGTAATATTATGCACCTCCTCTTCGGTAATAAATCTTTCCTTTATACTTTTTTTCCCCCATTTGGATTCTGTTTTTTTTTTTTTTTTTTTTTTTTTTCTTAAATCTTTCAAACAAAAAAAAAGTGTGAAGTGAATTTTTCTTCATATTTTGTGAGGTTCTATTTTTGCAAAGTCTTCCCACTGTTGGGTACTTGAGAAAAAATCCGGAGGACCGTATTGATAATAAAGTGTCACAACATTTCAGACTTATTGAGCAGAAACTGCAGATTTATTAATGAAGTTAGTAAGAAAATGCTTTGGAGGATACTGGGAACGCACGTGTAGCAAACTCTTATTTACTTTAAAAACTACAGGAATTTCTTCATAAAATAGGTCTTTCCGTCACTAAGGTGAATAATATACAACTGGATGCGTTTTACACAGTTGCTCGTCCGTCATGAGGTGTTTTAAGTAAAAACAAAATTCTCTCCTGTGGAAAATGTAAAGGTAACTGAAAATAGTTGTCTGTGATTTTAGGAAAAATGACGTGTTTTTCTATACAAGGGGTTCTAAGAGAAATTTGTTTAAGGAGAATTGTGACTAATCGGTGCTCATTTTAGCGCTTGTTTGTATTTTAAAATTAGTTCATATTGAAAATCGAGCTATTTAAAGTTTCCGCTCCGTAGATTTGTTTATTTTAAAAAGCCACATATTAATTTTGGAATAGCCACTCTGCTTCCGGAAACTGTTTTTTTTTTAATTATTATTATTATTTACGATAGCATATTTTCAATAGAAAATATTTTAAGGTAAATGCAAAGTTGCATTATGTTATGAGAGATTACAAAAATTACACACATTTCTTAACACTTTGGTCCAAGCACAAACACATTTTATTATATATAGTCATAACATGGCATGTAGTTTAAATTTTAGTATATTGTAAATGAGTACTTTTAATTGATCATAGTTTGTGGAGCGCATATTTGTCAAGAAAAACTTGTTATCTCTCTATGAGATGTCAATTATTTCAATATTGTAATTTCTTACCAGAAACTTCTGATAATTCTTGATAATAGTTTCCATAAATTTCAAAATAATCTTCAAGTACGTTGACTTTTAGGTGTAAATTAAATCGCAGATTAAACCTGAGATTTTTAAGTGTTTAATTGTCCAAACTTAAATACTTCTTAAGAAAATAAGAGAAAATAAATAAATTGCATTTTTAAATGCCTAAAATGACTGTTTCCAAACTTGAAATGGATTTTCAATCAGGTCAGAATTCACGTAAATACTATAAGTGAAGTGCTAAAAAAGAAAAATTAATAATTGTGAATGATACAAATTATGGACTAGATATCTTAAAGTAAAATATTTACAGTAAAAAAAAAAAAAAAAATGGTAATCTCATTAGACTAATGTCGTCCTTTTTTCTTATTATATCATTGAATTGAGCCCACGAACTTAAATATTGTCCATTTATAAATCTTATTTTATTTTTTATTTCATTTTGCACACGCGCTTTTTTTCCCACTAATTCAAAATTATTCAAAAAAAAAGTATTTGATATTGTTCGTTTCGAAACCGATTATTATTATTTTTTTCTTTTTCTTAAAAAAATAAAATAAATAAATAAATAAATAAATAAAGATTTTTGATAAAATTCTTGCAAAAGCAGAATCTATATATTAATTTGAAACATGTTTTTGTCTGTCTCCACTAAATTGAGAGAACGGCTAGGTGTAAAAATTTGGTTGAGGTGTCTGAAAAAAGGTCTCGGTCTGTAGATATGTTATGAAAAGAGAAAAATAAAAAAAGTCGAACGGTTTCCCCCCCCCCTGGGGGGCAGGGGTTAAAAACACGTTTACGAGCTTAACTCAGCTCCAAATTACTTTACGGTGAAGAAATTGTACATATAGGGACTAGAGTCGAATACTAAAAAATCACTTTCTGCGAATTTGGAATTTTCGATTTTGAAGGGGGGGGGGAAGGGATAAAAATAGATTTGGAGGGGGGGGGGAGAGGGGAAATTAGTTTGAGAGAGAAATCCGTTCTAGACCCACACATGTAGCACCTCATTTTAAAGGTCTTGAAATTTCATGTCGATTGGGGATGTTTGTATACAATATAGTGCGCCCCCTGGTGGTGAAAAATGGAACTAGGTGATTTTGTTGTTGACCCTATCATGTTACACCTTATTTTAAAGGTATTGGTATTTCCTGACCGTTGGTGATGTTCGTACAGAACACGCTGCACCCCCTGGTGGTGGAAAGTGCAACTAAATGATTTTGCAGCTGACACCACCGCGTGAAAGGTACCTTATTTGAAAGGTCTTGGAAAATCAAGGCCATTGTTGATAAAGGTCTTGAAATTTCATCTTGATTGCGGATGTTTGTATATAGAAATCCTTTAGTAAACCAGAGATAAGACAAGAGTTTAGTGCGCTTGCGCAGTGGAGGGGCTGATTAAATTTCGTACAAACTATGGCAACCTGGATTCCTAACCTTAGCGCATAAGCACACATACTTGCCAACTTTTCCGGTTTTTCCGGTTTTTTAGCGTATCTTCCGGTCTTGAAAAACGGATGATAAAATCTTCCGTTTTTTAAAAAGTCGTTTTTTAAAATCGTTCGTTTTAAAAAGAAACCCCAAATGTTCTACAAAAACTTCCGATCCCCAATCTTTCTCCATCCATAACATGAATGTCAATATTCATTTCAAACTTGCTTTATGAGATTCTAGAACATGTAAACAAATAGAATTGTTAAATATTTCTTACTAATGTAATTATTTCCCCCCCCCCCTTTATTTATCTCCAACTAGTGATCAGCAATCAAATGTTCAGCAGAAGTCTTTTGTTTCCTAATCATTATCTATCTGCAACATAAATGATAATAAATATTAATTTTAAACTTCTTTCATTATATTCTAGAAGTAGAGTTCAAAGAGTTTAATATTTCTTACTCTAATTATTTTTGTATTCCCCCCCCCCTCTTCCCCCCTGATTATGATCAATGATCAATTCTGGAAACAATAAAGCAATGGAAGTGCTCAATATTTCTGATGTATGCTAGCTGGCACCACCCCTGAGTATAATCAATCTATAGTAAAACATTTTTATAGATTGCTTCAAAATATTAAAATTGTATAACTGTATTGTTTAATGCGTCAAAGAAAAAAAATCTTCCCTTTTTTTATGAAATCTTCTGGTTTTTCAACAAACATCTTCCCTTTTTTTTATTAAAATTGGTTGGCAAGTATGAGCACAGTATGGGCTATTTATTTGTATGTTTCATAAGTGGTTTTGTTTGAAGGTAGGTGTTCTAGTGCAGTGGTCGCCAAGTCTATGTTGGCGCTGCAGCCTTCCCTCAGGCGGTCGAAAGTAGCTTTGGACGAATCAGGATTCATTGCCAGCATTGTCGTATCTCTAGTTTACTGAAGCATTTCTATTTGTATACAATATAGGGCGCCCCCTGGTGGTTAAAAATGGAACTAGATGATTTTGAAGTAGACCCTATCATGTTACAACTTATTTTAAAGGTCTTGATATTTCCTGACCGTTGGTGTTGTTCGTATAGAACACGCTGTGCCCCCTAGCGGTGGAAAGTGTAACTAAAGGATTTTGCAGTTGACACCACCATGTGACACCTTATTTGAAAGGTCTTGGAAATTCAAGGTGATTGGTGATGTTCGTATACAACATACTGCGCTCCCTGGCGGAGGAAAGTGGATTTTGCAGTGCGTGCGTAGCATGCCTGCTATACGGTACGCAGCCACAGGCAGCGGTAACATGAGTCAGAGGTTCGTTCGGTTGAAGGTTAATTTTTGAGAATTTTTTCATGATATTTGCGACCTGCAAATACGTGCCGCAGGCACTGGGTCACGAACACGAGTTCCGTTCTGTTTGAGGTAATTTTTTTTGTTACAGATGATTATTTTTTTGTCATGTTTTCATTTAAAAATAGAAATTCAAACAAAATCGAGTTAAAGATATAAAACTATACAAATTTAAGGTGCATTTAAGGCTATTATCATGGGCCCGGGCAATGCTGGGCGGGTTCGTTCCGTTCCAGGTTAATTTTTTGGAATTTTTTCGTGGTATTAGCGGCTCGCGTATGCGCTGCCGCAGGCACCGGCGTCACAAGGCAGAGTTTCGTTCCGGTGGAGGTAATTTTTTTTTGTTACAGCTGATTATTTTTTTTCGCAATGCTTTTATTTAAAAATAGAAATTCAAACAAAATCGAGTTAAAGCTATAAAATCATACAAATTTAAGGTTCATTTAAGGTTATTATCAAGGGCCCGGGCATTGCCGGGCGGGTTCGTTCGGCTCCAGGTTAATTTTTGGGATTTTTTTTATGTTGTTAGCGGCCCGTGTATGCGCTGCCGCAAGCACTGCGGTCACAAGGCGGAGTTTCGTTCGGTTCGAGGTAATTGTTTTGTTACAGATGATTATTTTTTTCGTGATGCTTTTATTTAAAAACAGAAATTCAAACAAAATCGAGTTAAAGGTATAAAATAATACAAATTTAAGGTTCATTTAAGGTATCATGGGCCCGGGCAACGCCGGACGGGTCAGCTAACATATAGTCTTAGTATTAAACGAAATAGAAAATAAAAGATAGCATCTGTTTATTTGGAGTCAGTTTGATGTCAAATTGACTGTACTTTGTAGAAAGTGATGTCATATATAGTATTTCTATTTAAAAGCATTTTTCCGACTTTAAGTGAAATGTCATAAATTCTATTAGATGTTTTAACATGAAATACATTTAAATAATGATGCGACGATTTTTTGAAACATTACGGTCAATAAAGTGATCGTCGAATTCGACGGGTTCCAGCTAGTTTAGTTTAATACAAAAGAGTATTAGTTTTTTTTTCTTTTTTTTAATTATTCAATTATATTTTCTATAAATTTTCGATTTCGATAAATATCCAACTATCGTAAAACTGGTATCGTAAAAATCCATAGATTGGGACTAACAGTCCTCAGTTCCCCCCCCCCCCCCCAAAAAAAAAAAAAAAAAGAAATAAAAAAAAAAAAGAAAAAGAAATAAATATAATTAATACTCTCTAAAATATTAATTATACATCTGTACTAATATATTTCACATAAGATACCTACTAATATTAGAAGTATTTAAATAGTGACATTCAAAATGGTATCTGACTTGTTTTTAGTACTATACGATTAAAACCTGTTTTAGATAAATGAATTTTTTATTAGTCCTGTTATTTACTTGAATACAAGACTTTACTGGCAAAACACTTTGCTAGCAATCTGCAACGTTAGCAAAAGTCACAGAAAGATAAAGATTCTTGACGTTTTTTACCATGTTTTTATTATTAACTTCTATTCTTGCTTGTTCGTGAGTTTGTTTGTCGAGTACAAATCTTGCAATCGAATTTTAACTAACTTCCCTACTAGCTAGACATTTGAAACTTTCACAATAGCTCACAACCCGATGACAACACAATACTTCGAAGTCCGATTTTCGAATTTTCGAACAGTTTTCTTATAATTATTTAAAATATGAAAATTAGCTCTAAATAGCAATAATAATTATAAGATAAAAAACATTTTATAAACTATGTTTTAAATTTTCTGTTGAATCATAGCTATAGAACTAACTACATTAGCACTTTCTCAAAGCGTATTGTTACGAAATTGTAAATAATTGTATTTATTTTTGTATAAATTCTTTTAAAGAGGCTTAGTAAGTTGATAAAATGTCGATTTTCTGCATTTCCAGCTCTTTTTCGTGTTAAAATAGCTTAATTTTCCCTTTAAAACGCATAAAAAAGCTCCAATAGGCAGGTAATTGATTTGGCAACAAATTTGGCGACTTTTTGCCCTTGGCGACTTTTGGCGAGAAAATCCTTATTATCGATATTTCAAAGATGAACGTTCTAATGTGATTGGTTAAAGAGTTACGGGAAATTTGAATTAAAAAAAAAGTTGATTTTAAAAATAAAATATTAATCCTTTCAGAACAATATATATTTGCACCATGAACTACATTAGCACTTTACCAATGTGTAGAAAATCTTTAAAGTGATAATGACGTCAATTTTTGCCAGATGCATAATTTAACTTTCTACAATTTTTTGACGCTCACGTTTAATTAAATGTATTTATTTTTATGTCGAAAGAAAATGGACTCGTAATTTTTTTTTTTTTTGGCAATAATTAAATTATAGCTAATATTTTAATAACTATTTTTATTGCTATTAGGAGCTTATTATTTTCATACTTTAATTAATTAAAAGAAAATTATTCGAAAATTCGAAAATCTGACTTCGAAGTATTGTGTTGTCATCGGGTTCTGAGTTACTGTGAAAGTTTCAAATGTCTAGCTAGTAGGGAAGTTAGTTAAAAATAGATTGCAAAATTTGTACCGGACAAACAAACAAGAGTAGAAGTTAATAAAAACATTGTAAAAATAGCCATTAAAATATTAGCTATTATTTAATTGAAATTTTATTTTTCCGACTGAGTGAAAAAAGCCTGGACCAGGAGTCGAACCCCAGATCTTTGACTTACAAGGTCAAGTCTCTACCAACTGAGCTATCCAGGCCGACAACCGGTCAGCATTACTCACTCAGACGACCTTTAGGCAGAAACATCTGGTCTATCATGTAGATAGCTCGACAGAAATAAGCCGCAGGTAATGGAAAACACCATTAGACAATGGGAGAAAGAAATACAATTTTTATTAAAATCACATTTGATTTTAATAAAATCATTGTGATTTAAAAAAATATATTTTAATTGTTGCCAAAAAAAAAAAAAATTACGAGTTCGTTTTCTTTCGACATGAAAATAAATACATTTAATTAAGCGCGAGCGTTAAAAAATTGTAAAAAGTTAATTTATGCATCTCACAAAAATTGATGTCATTATCATAATTTAAAGATTTCATACTGTTGCGTACTTGGGGGTTCGTAAGTTGTCCGAGAATGAGAAGCGAAACTTGCAAAAATTCAGGAGCTTTATTTACAGAAAATTCCAGAAGAATACAGGTCTATAAACTGAGTATCAGTTTCAATTCCACCAATAAACACAGCTTAAAGAAACAGCTGTCAACAGCAAATCCACAGTACAAACTGTATAGCAATAACACATAAAGAAAATCTCATTAAAAGAGGCTCAGATTTCCTTCAATAGCACTACAAGCATAGACAAAACTGACTGAGAACTGATCTGGGTTTGGCGCGCTAGAGCTCCTTTTATACATCTCTGCCGAACCCAGAATGTTCCTGAAATTTCCCGTAACTCCTTAACCAATCACATTAGAACGTCCATCTTTAGTATATCGGTAATAAGGATTTTCTTGCCAAAAGTCGCCAAGGGCAAAAAGTCGCCAGATTTGGCACCAAATCTATTACCTAACTATTGAAGCTTTTTAATGTGTTTAAAGAGAAATTAAGCTATTTTAACGCGAAAAAGAGCTGGAAATGCAGAAAATTGACATTTTATCAACTTACTAAGCCTCTTTGAAAGAATTCATACAAAAATAAATACAATTATTAACAATTTCTTAACAATACGCATTGATAAAGTGCTAATGTAGTTAGTTCTATAGCTATGATTCAACAGAAAATTTAAAAACATGGCTTATAAAAAGTTTTTTATCTTATAATTTTCTTTATAATTATTGTAATGTTTTATTGGTAAATACACTGCGACGCACAAGTTTAGACAATAAAGTTATTCAACTTTAAAACTTAGAATTTTCAATGTAGAATTTTAACAGTCTGTTATCTACATTCAAAAACTCTGTTTAAAGGATACCATAAAAAAAAAATGTTTGATTTTTCTATAATATAATTTTTTTAGATAAAAGAATAAATTCATTGCTGCAAGAGTTTAGAACCAATTCCAAGTTTCTGTGAATTTGTGTTGTCATATTCAAATTTAAAATGTTGACTTCAAGTACTTAATTGTCTTCAAACAATATCATTTTGCTGTTTATATACTGTGGTTGAATGGGTGAGATTCAGTGGGTTTCAAATCGCCCTAGTGTTACGTTAGGCAATCGACACCGGTCTGTGTATCCCCCAAAAGGGTGGTCCGTACGCACACCGTTATAATTTTGATCCATCTTGGACAGATTATTCGGTTGCTGGGAACTAAAGAAATTCATGCGGATGAATCGATAAATGTTTTGCAGTAGAAAGCTGTAGATAAACTAATGAATCTGAAAGATAAACTGATGTAATTGAAAGATGGAGATATACTAAGAAATCTATTTATCAAGTGGTTGCAAATGCAAAGCAAAATGCAGATCTGGGACGCTAAGGGAGACGAATAAACGCGATGACCGCGGATTTAAAGACTGTTAGTATCCAAAAAATGATTATTCGTGAAGTTCTAATGTCATTGGGCCTTTTTCTATCGAAGGATACGATTCGTAGACGAATTTCTGAAAAAGGTACAATAGTTTGCTGCAAAATAATAAAGAAATTAGCTCTGAAGCCCCATCATAAGTCACAAAAAATATTTTGGGTCCGAAATGATATGTCATAAAAACTAAAATAGCAGTTAATGTTATTTAGTGATGAAAAGAGTGGAATCTGGATGGTTCAGATGACTCGTATTGCACTGGTATGACTTGTAGAAAGAATCTCGATGTTTTTCTTTGTCGCGGTGGATCGGTGATTGAGCAGTCTTTTTCTACATTGGTTACATTGGTCTCTCACTGTGGGCCCCAAATCGCGTGGTTATAGGGATTTTTGTTCCCACAGGAGAAAAAATTTGTCTACGGTCCTGCTAAAGCAGAAGACCGTTGTTTCATTTATTAATAGGAGATACATCGAAAGTTGTACTTAAGACTGTTTTGAGAAAGCTTAAAATGATAAAAAAAAAAATAAAAAGTAATAAAAATGAAAAATGAAAAAAAAATAAAAATAAAATAAAAGTAGAAAAAAAATGAACATAAATAAATAAAAATAATAATAATTACACTTAGACAGATTACATATCATTAACAGACAAAAGTAAGTCAACGGATGTAGTGTTAAAATTTATATTTAATAAATGAGTAATTTTCGTTTAAGGTATTATAAATATGTTTTAACTTATTATAATTATCTGGATTTAATAATATTGCTTTTAAGTTTTGCCTTATACTTTTATTGCTACTAAATTTAAAATTGTTTTTAATTAATAAACATTTTTCGAATATGTATTGAAAAGGGTTGCCTAATTTCTTACATTTACAAAGTGCATTTGGTAGCTTATTGATTTTAAAAAGGAAAGTAGGGAACTACCATACCCTGAGATAAAATATAAAGATATTTTATTTGGGCATATAAAAAATGGGATTTGCCATTTTAAGAACTGCGTGCGTATCTCTTCCTTTATGGGAATGTTGCCACTCTCGTTGCCAATCACTAACAATTTATGGTCTTTTTCTACAATGGACAAGTGTCTCCGAATTTTAATAGTGGTCGCCAAATACGAAAGTGGTTACAGTATTATACTAAGATATTGGAAGATAACCGCCTGCCAATTGTCGAGCTTCTAGGTAGCCTAATGCGAACTTCCGCAAAGCTATTATTCGATTTACCTGCAAACAAACAAACAAACAAAAAAAAAAAAAACAGTTGCACTTCGGGAGTGCCGATAGAAGTGAAAACGTGAACAATTACGTGTGTATTTCTTGAATCGTCAGGAAATATTTTATTGTGTAGGAAATATTTTTAAAAGAAGTGTTTTTTTATTCATTAATATGAACTACTACTACAAAAATTATAGTACAATTTTATTTAATGCGCTAACTGCAATAGAGACAGTGTCCGGAGATGAGAGAAGTCGCGTAGAGCCGCACCAGATTGTAAAAACGTGAGAAAAATGGCGGCTTTGGCCTTTATCACGGTTTTGTGAGGTCTAACTGGAACGTTTCCGGCTGCAATCCTTAAGAGACAGTGTCCGGAGATGAGAGAAGTCGTGTAGAGCCGCACCAGATTGTAAAAACGTGAGAAAAATGGCGGCTTTGGCCTTTCTCACTGTTTTGTGAGGTCAAACTGCAATAGAGACAGTGTCCGGAGATGAGGGAAGTCGTGTAGAGCCGCACCAGATTGTAAAAACGTGAGAAAAATGGAGTCTTTGGCCTTTATCACAGTTCTGTGAGGTCTAACTGCAACGTTTCCGGCTGCAATCTTTAAGAGACAGAATCCGGAGATGAGAGAAGTCGTGTAGAGCCGCACCAGATTTAAAAAACGTGAGAAAAATGGCAGCTTTGGTCTTTCTCATGGTTCTGTGAAGTCTAACTGGAACGTTTCCGGCTGCAATCCTTAAGAGACAGTGTCCGGAGATGAGAGAAGTCGTGTAGAGCCGCACCAGATTGTAAAAACGTGAGAAAAATGACGGCTTTGGCCTTTCTCACTGTTTTGTGAGGTCAAACTGCAATAAAGACAGTGTCCGGAGATGAGGGAAGTCGTGTAGAGCCGCACCAGATTGTAAAAACGTGAGAAAAATGGCGGCTTTGGCCTTTCTCACGGTTTTGTGAGGTCTAACTGCAACAGAGACAGTGCCCGGAGATGAGAGAAGTCGTGTAGAGCCGCACCAGATTGTAAAAACGTGAGAAAAATGGCGGCTTTGGCCTTTCTCATGGTTTTGTGAGGTCTAACTGCAACAGAGACAGTGCCCGGAGATGAGAGAATCGTGTAGAGCCGCACCAGATTGTAAAAACGTGAGAGAAATTGCGGCTTTGGCCTTTCTCACGGTTTTGTGAGGTCTAACTGCAATAGAGACAGTGCCCGGAGATGAGAGAAGTCGTGTAGAGCCGCACCAGATTTTAAAAACGTGAGAAAATGGCAGTTTTGGGCTATCTCACAGTTTTGTGAGGTCTAACTGCAATAGAGACAGTGCCCTGAGATGAGAGAAGTCGTGTAGAGCCGCACCAGATTTTAAAACAATATACAGTATATAATTATTAACACTTCACATTAGCAAGTTAATTGTATGATACATTATTTGTATCATACAAGGATGGAAAGCGTTTGCTAACGATGATGCGAATTCAATGGTTTTTGTTCACCCAAAAGTTTTCATTTCAAATGGAAAGCGTTAACTGACGATGACGGAAATTCAAAGATTTTTGTTCACCCAAAGTGCTCAACGTGCCTAAAGAAGTTTTCACTTCAAAATTCCAAGTTTAGTTCGCAAAATGTGAAAGCTCTCGAAAGTCCAGCATGTAACCATATCTGAAGCCTATAAGGAATCTTTGGGTCGTCATGTGTCGCAACGTTTACAGCAATGACAGAGAATACTCTCTCGTGAAGTAACTTAAGGCTCACTCCTTCTTAGGATTTCTCCGTCTCTTGTCACCAAATCCCATGTAAGTTTCACATGTGGAATTAAAAAGTAATTAATAAAAATGCTCCTATTTTATTAGATATTTAATATTTTTGCATTTTGATTTCAGAATGCTGTGCCTAATTTTGTATGTAAAGCTTTCTGAAAATTGCTTTGCACTAGATTTAATACCTTGCGTGTTATAGCTATAAAAAATGACAATTTTTTAAAGAAACCGTTATATCTCCATGGACGTATGTGGTAGCCTCATAAATTTTTTTACAGATAATAAGAAAGAGCTTCATAATCACATACTATAACCAGAACACGTTTGAAGCATTTCTTTTCACAGAGTGATCCCAAACATTTTCATTTTCGTTTCATTTTTTACGGATCCCCCTTTTATATTTGGGACAAAACTTTCTCTGCAGTATAGGTATAACTTATTCTTTACACTTTTGAAGTTTGAATAGTGAATAAGATTCGTCAAGTACTTTTTGAGATATTGGAAAAATTTTTTGAAATCGAATGTGTCTGGTCTTTTATGGAAAGGTAGTGTAGTAATATACGCAAATAAACATTTCATTGTTATAAATATTTTATAATATGCATAGCACACTACACTGAAACGGTCTTAGACAAATTTAATATTTTTTTTCGAAATCTGAATGAATTTGTTCATTTTCTAAACTTTTGCGTCACATTGAATTTATAGTTTAGAAATTAAAATAATTATTAAAATATATCAGTTTGCAAAAATGCAAGAAAATGTTGGTAAATGTCATAAGTAGGGCAGGGCAAGACAAGAGAGGTGAATTTGGCTGAAAGTGATAAAATTTTAGAATAAACAAGATCTAATAGAACAATTTATGGTCCTTTTTAAATAACTTTTTTTTTTTTTTTTTACAAAATTACTATGAAAATTACTATAAAAATTTTGCTTAAAGTAGCGAAATCTTTTGGGAGGTGTTTATATGATTTTCCAATTTACACTTTCACGATACAGATTTATAATATATTCTCAAAATCTATGCTGTTTATATAGAAAAATTTAGTTTAAACGTGTACTTCTTTTTATCACATTCTTCTATATTCAATAGAAGGAAATATTGGATTCATAAAAATTTTCGACCTCGGGTTTGTGATGGATTTACACGTTTTGAGAACTATAGAACACAACTTGACCATTTTTAGAAAATGTCTGTCTGTGTGTGACAAAATTTTGTGGCAACTGTATCTCAGGAACTACTGCACAGAATTTCATACAAATCGGTATGTGGTTACACCTTGACATAAATTAGTGCCAACCAACTTTTGGTAAAAATTATTTTATAGGTTGAATTGCCATTCCGCCTTTTCAAAATTTTTAACATGGTGGTATAGGACAAAATTTTGTATAAATGTGCGTAAAGAGAATTATTTTTAATAATCATTATGAAATTTACAAGAATTATTTATAATAGAGATAGTCAACTGGGAAAATGTTTTTGTATATGTAGGAGCATCAATAAATTTTCATGATGGGTATCTTTCAAAAGACCTCGCCAATACCTTTAAAATAAATGAACTTTTTTTTTTTTTTTTTTAAATTTAGTGTTATACTACTTCTTTAATATGGAAATTGTACTGCATTATCATGGAAGGCAATTTTATTAAATAACGATTTTAATAAATTACTTTTACTGAGTGAATTTTCATAGGACAATATAGAAGAATGTCGTGTGGCGGCTGCAACATATGGAACGGAGAGCATTGTTTTTGGGTCGAATTTTCGAAACTAAGTTTTTTATATACATATGCGTTTGAAGTTACGCTGAATAAAAATGTCAAAGTTTCAACTATCTTACCGCCGTTGACAGATATATCCGATCATTGAGCTGTTATTTTTTTTTTTACAATACATTTATAATTAAAAATTGTATAATTATGGATTTTTAGCTCGTTTTACATGTTTGAAGGACTAAAAAAATAGCCATAAGGATAATTGTCATGTATACACTTATATTTTTAATCACATGTTAAAATAGGTATTATTTCCGTAAATTAAGAAAATGTGCAGTGAAAACAATATTACAGTTTTGCCCTTTTCAAAGGCAGTCAGATGATTCTGTCTATCTGAGTGTCTCGTAAGTCTGCCATCCCCATCAGGATAAATCAAGAACAATTATAATCGTTCTTGATTAGAAAGTCCAAACTCGGTTTTCTAAATGTCTCGATTATCCTATGACGATGATGCTTATATATATATATATATATATATATATATATATATATATATATATATTAACTGGACAAATAGCTTGTGTACAAGAACGTTCAAAAATATTCAAGTACATTACGTCTAAGATTTTGAAGATTAGATAGGGATGCACTTGAAAATTTTCACAAAGATCAATAAGTTTCTAAGTTCTGTGAATGACCTGAAATATTTTTATTTAATTGTATAAAAACCTTAAATGTTTTATGAATATAGGCTCAATAATTAAACATAGGGTTGAGATAGAAATATAGTATATAAAAACAGAAATATAATGTATATAAAACAGTTTCAAAAACTAGCAGGGGAAGAGAAAGTATTGTGAGTGATTCACCGGATTATTCAGATAAATACTTCTAGCATCAAATTAAATCATATATAATTAATTAATATGTAGTTTTGTATTGTCTTTTGAGAATTTTGGTCATGTTTCATGCTATACATATATTTTTTAAACAATAAATATTTATAAAATTCGTACTAAATAAGCATTTTACTTCGTGCAATGCAATTGTTTCTTATGAAAAGGACTTTTATCTTCAAATATCTTTGGTTTATTTTCTAACCATCTGTTTCCTGAGTCCAGCCGCGGATTCGTGCTATAAAAGTGAAGCAGTTCTTTTTTAAATGGCTTTTTTTGTTTAATGCTTGAGAGATTGTAAACAAAGCTGGTACGGACGGAAACCAGGTGACTATAAGTACCGTACATCTTCTCCTTGTTTTAATAAGCGTGATTCTTAGAATCCATTCACGGCCCCACGTTGTTCTAATTAAGAGGAAGCGCTCTGCTTTGCATCACCAAACTACATTTTTTGGTTTATAAAAAATTACACTCACTTAAAAATAAAACAAAAAACAGAAATAAATAAATAAAACCTATTCTGACAATCATGGACATTAAGGTTTCTTTGCAAGTAAAGCACATATATCTATATTTTCTTTGAATTTTTTTTTTTTCTTCCTTTATATTATTTATGTTTAATAACAGTAAAACAAGTATTATCCATTAAAAAAATTGTCTGAAATAAAAAAAGTGGTGGATAACTTTATATACATGTATAATTTATATCAGAAAACTATTAACTGCAAACTTTTTTCTTGCATTCTTTATTTAAAGCAATATTTTGTATATATAGAAGTATTCTTGAAATACTTTTCATTATATTGTCATATATAGGGTAAATGAAACGCATTTTGGCAAGGGTAAAAAAAAAACGGAAGAAGAAGAATCATGAATCATAAAATTCTGAGGAGTGCCAAAGAGCATCTACTTTAAGCTTTTTTTTTTTTTTTTTTTTTTTTTTTAAATATAAGTACTTGTATAACATACGATTTGGGTATTTATCTGTCTTTTCTCTGCTGACTTCAACTTAGATACTTCACTTTTTTCTTCTGCTCGCCATGGAATGTAACCCTGAATTCCGTAGTAAGCACTGTTTTTTTACTTTCCGAACACTATAGTGAGGAAAGTATTGTAATCATGTCAAAAATCCGAATTCGAGATTTTGATGTTTCTATACGTTTTGAGGTCCCCTGAGTCCGTTTTCACTGTTTTTACGATGATGTATGTATGTATGTGTGTATGTGTGTACGTGTGTATGTCTGTGAGTGAACACGCTAGCGTCTAAACGCTTTGTTCGATTAACCTGAAAGTTGGTACGCATATTGTAAGTCACCATAGTACAAACCCTATAGATTTTGGTGAATCTAGCACTTATAGTTTTTTTACAGGGACACAAAGAAAAATTCTTTATCATTATGGCCTATGGGAGCAAAATCTTAAAAGTGCGATAGTATCTAAACGCCTTATTCAATTGAGCAAAAATTTTATACACATATTATAGATCATAAATACTCAATCTGTATAGATTTTGGAGATTCTAGCCCTTATAGTTTTTTTACAGGGGCACAAAGAAAAATTCTTTATCATTATGCCTATGGGGCCAAATTTTTAAAAATGTGATAGCGTCTAAACGCCTTATTAATCCGAGCAAAAAATTTGTACACATGTTATAGATCACAGTTGAACTAACTGTATAGATTTTGGTGAATCTAGCACTTACAGTTCTTTTTACAGGGACACAAAGAAAAATTCCTTATCATTATGGCCTATGGGACTAAATTTTTAAAAGTACGATAGCATCTAAACGCCTTATTGAATTCAGCTGAAAATTTATATGAGTATTATAAATCACTGTTGCACTAACTATAAGCATTTTGGTGAATCTAGCATTTATAGGGTTTTACAGGGACACAACAAAAATTTCTTTATCATTATGATCTATGGGCTCAAAGTTCAGTAGCGTTAAATAAAACAACGTATAATAGATGGAGAAAAATTCTCAAACACTCTATTATGGTTTTCTATCTTTTGTTTGTTTAACAACTACTCTTTCTTTACTTTATCTACAAAACTGTTAATTACTCAATGTTCGGAAAGTCGAGTGGAGTCACTCCAGATTTTTATTTATTTTTTTTTTTTTTTTCAGGTTAAACATTTTTTTTAACACATTGTATAAATAATTAACTAGAAAAATCGTTTCTAAAATAGGTTCTTTGGTTTAAAACAGAATATTTGGTAATCCGAATCTAAAATACAAATAAAAAAAAGAAAAGAAAAGAAACTTAAAAATCGTTTATACGAAATCTACGCAATACTCGTTATCTTATTTGAACCCTGAAATTTTTAATGAAATTGTTTGAATATGTTTTTTACTTTATACCACACGTCACTTACGATATTCTAATTAAATTACCTCAGAAAAAAATAAAGATTATACAGCAGCTATTATTATTATTATTTTTTTCAATTCTTTGTTACGCATTATTTGGACCATATCCATATTCGTCACTGCCGTTGACAACTAACATGAACATCTGTACGCAAATAAACTGCAGGGTATTAAAAAAAAGAAAGAAATTAAAAAATAGTTTTTTTTTCCCTCTCTAAACACCTCTGTAAAAGAAAAAAAATCTGGGTGAAACGAAACATTTTCTTGGCAAGGGAACTCGGTGATTCTGTTGTCTCCACCAAGAAATCGAAATTTAGATGCCGGTATTTTGTATCCTAAGCACTTCTGCTTTCTGTATCTTAGATAAAGATGTGAAATGACATAACAGAGCTGCTACTTTCTAGAAGCATTATTTTCTTAAAAATTCTGGCATCGCTCGTTTTCTGCGTAAACATGATTGTTCTTTTTTTTTCTCTTTTTTTAATGCCACACCTTGTTAACTTCAGGAAGTATAAATCCAGCAAAAGCTTAAATGCTTTGAAGTTTAGTGTTTTGAAACCGTTTAAAGCTTCAACATAACCAACTAAAGAGTTACAATTAGAATAAATTAACATGTTTCTAATATTAATTTAAAAAAACTTGAAGTAACCAAATGAATACGTGAATATTTTTAATGCTAAGGTGCTATTTTTTCTTCAATTCTGCATTGTCTAGAACATTATGTACCGTAACATGAAAAGAAATTTTTTTTTCTTCCCCTTCAGAATCAAGTTAAAATGAACAATTTATAGTCGATTAAAATATATATATATATATATATATATATTGTTTTATTGATTATAAGCCACCGTTTAACATGATTGTTCTTTCGATTTGTGTCAAATCTTTCAGTCAAATTCTAACATTCCAAGCGGATTTTTTTTTTTTAAGTTTGCACACGGTTTATACAACATGTAAGTATTTTTATGGGTCTATCTCACCAGGCGCAGGCTCCATGGATTAGAATTTGTCTGTCTCTGTCAAATTTTACGATTTATTTTACTCTTTTCTACCGAATCGATTTAATCAAATTTTGCACGCTGATCAATGACAATACATTACAGTAGAGGGCATGTTTGAAGGATAAAAACTTATTTGCATACATCAAAGTTTGTGATATATTTGTAGAGTATTCAGGCGGAACCGATTTTACTCTAATTTAGACAAGAGCTGTTGACAATACAATATGCAAGTATTTTCAGATATATATTTCACCAGAAGCAAATTCCAAGTGTAAAAATCTGACTTAGTCAAATCTTGCGATTATTTTTTATTCTATTTCCATTGAAAAGAAGATCTAATACATTCTGAAATAAAAGAATGTTTCTAAAAATTATATTAATTTATGTGGTATTAAATTTATATTTATTTTTCTTTAGGAAAGAATAATTGCATGAAATTAATGAAATATATTTCAATTTGATAAAATCACATGGAAAGTTTAGGTAAGGACATTTTCCTATTTCTTATGTTTGACATAATAGTAAAAAAGAAGATAGAGTAAAAAGGTAGAGATAAAAGTTTGGGGGTGTAAAGGAGAAATCCACCACAGACGAAAGCAACTTGTCCATTGGCCGTGAAGTTTGCTATAAAACGTTGTTGAAAAGATGAAATAATCAAAGTCTTCAGAATTTTACATAGTTTTTTATTAGATGTTCGTTATTAAAGAAATCACATGAAGACAAATACAAGTTCACACATAAAAATTATTTGCAACGCAATCAACCCAGAAATTCCGGTGATCAAGGGAGAGAAAGAGAGCAGAGCAAAAAAAACTACGTCTTTACAATCTCGTGAAAAGAGCAAAAACTGTGGGTCTGCTTTTTTTTATCGCACGGGGAGAACCCCCGGAAGGGAAGTCATATGTTTGCTTTATCTTATTTTCGCCAAAATGAAAGCCAACTTCAGTTCTTTGTTTTAGATAATAAACTAATGTTAATTTTTTGAATTTGTAATGACGGTTTATAATTGTATTAACCCTTTAATCGCCAATATTCTGCCAAGCGAGAGTTTGACTAGAGAAAATGACCGTTATGAACTGAAATCATTAATATTGGGTAATTTAAAATAAATTATATCCGGTGTTGCAATAATATAAATTCTGACAATGAGTTTTCTTGTTTTATGACTATTTGAGAACCCTTTTTTTTTATAATTACGTTTAATGTCAGAATTTCCGTTAGATATTATTTCTTTTATTTTCTTTTTATCCCATAAAATAAAGTACTTTTCTATTTAAAAAGATAAACATTTTATTTATGATTTAGATATAAAACATATACAATTTAGATTTCTGAATGATGTGTGTTATTGTTTTATGTTAATAAATAGTGTAGGTCGTATGTATAATTAAAATTGTGTAATTTTTAACGACATTTAAAAATAATTCTTTCTCCAAATGCCTAAGAACAAATTATGTAAATATAATATCTCACTTAAAATTTAATTACTTTTTTTATTGCAATAATGCATTAATTTATCATTAGATTTTATTTTAATTAAAATTTAACCAAATATATGTGAACACCTTCACATATTTCTCCCGGCGACCCAGAAAAAAATAAAAAAAAAATCTCTCTCACTCCCTAGTATGTCATATAAACATAATGAAAATTGTCATTCATTTTTTTTTTTTAAATATATATATAAGAAATCTGCATAAGCAAAAACAAAAATTGTATATAATGAAACAGTCAATTATTACTATAAAATGTGCACATTAAATATCTGTCTCATCATGAAACACAATGGTTTTTCGAAGATTTTATCATTCGACAATCATTATGGGCACTACATTTTCCTAGAGTTCAGAGTCTGGATCCAGATTTCCCCTACATATATCTCGTCAAGAAAGCTTTAAAAGTGATAACTATTCACTTTTTTGTAAAAAAAGTTTTTCTCTACAATGTTCCCATATATATATATATCCATGGAATGATGATGTTATGCTTTAAAGTTATTACATATTACTTTCTACATTGTAAAGAATATTGAACATGCCATATTTAATACTGCAACATGTCAAATAACATCAATGTTAAACATAGAAAAAAAAAAACAACACATGAGTACAAGTAAATTAAAAAATGAACATAAAATGAAAAAAAATAATGTATATACAAATAATAGAAAATATCACAAAAGTGAAAAAAAATTTGTTCGTGCAATTCCACACAGGAGAGATTCAAAAACGACGCCCATTGGACAGTCAAAAAATATATATATATATCTCCCCTTAATCTTGTATGTAGCAACAAGTATATCGACTTTGGCTTATGGCCATTGTCCTAGCGGGATAGAGCGTGTATAAAGACCTGACCTGTTAGGGATAGGCCTCCGTCCCCCATCAAAGTCAAAGACTTCTGTAGGGACACCTCGCAAAACTGGGTATATATATGTCAATTGAATTGTATTAAACAATTTTCAAAAGAAGTGTGGGGGGGTCTCATCACAATGAAATGCTACTCTCCCGGGTAAATTTTGAACGAGTTAGCATTAGCATAGAGGGTAAAATTAAAAATGAAAAAAATATATATTTAATTAAAATTCTTAGTACTATCAAAATTTAGTATGATGAGATAAAGACTACCAAAACAACTCACTAAACCCAATGAAGCATTTAAAAAAATAACATAGCATAATAACAATAATAATAAGGTAATTGCCACATATTAAAATTTTGAGATTTTAACTTTAAGTCATTGCACTATTGAAAAGTTTTGTATATAGTATGTAAACAAACAGTATTGTAATCATCTGTTAAACTTATGATATATTAATATCTATCAAAATGTAAATATTATTAAACAAGTTTTTTTTTTTTTTTTTTTTTTTTTTTTACTGAACTATAATAAATTTTGTTAAATTTGATGTTAAGAAAACAGTAATAATAAGAACTAGAAAAGAGAAAAATTATGTAATATTTCACATAGTGTTGTGTCATCCATTGTAATTAAAAAATAAGAAAGAGAAAAAGAAAAAATGCAGAGTATATATTGGTCCAGCCAATTGCCTGCATACAATGAATGACAGAACTATAAATAAACAAACATAAAAAAAAACAACTCATGCACTACTGAGCTCATGGAATGCATAAGTTTTGTAAAACATTACATAATATGATATTAAAAATTAATTCCTGTTTCTTAAATTATAATTGTGGCTTTGTCTTGCATAATAATTAACATTTCTATTAGGACTTGCTTCATCAAGTAAGTGGCTGTATCTAGGTGGTGCAATAATAAGTCTATCAATATGGACTCGAAATGACAATCTATCAGGTGCCTGTAGTCTTTTAATTGTAAATGAAACCGGTGAGTGTTTTTGTAGAACAATAAAAGGTCCTGTGTACTTTGGTTTAAACTTATCAACGGATTTTAAATAAACAATGTCATGTACAGCAACAGGTCTTAATTTAGCATGTCTGTGAAAGTGTTGATATCTCTTATTTTGATTATCTTTTATGTTAGAGTAAGCTTTAAGGTAAATTTTATTTAAATCGTCTAATAATTTATGTGTATCAACATTCTTGTCGAGAAAAGGTTGATTCATCTGTTGCTCAAAAGTGTCAAAAATTAATGAAATTTCTCTTCCAAAATGTAATAAGTTAGGTGAGTACAAAGTAGATGAATGTTTAGAGCCATTATACAATGATTTATGTATAAACAAAGAGTTTTCAAATGTATGGCCTTCAGACATTAAAATGTTTACTGAATATTTAATGGATTTATTGATCCTTTCGGACAATGCGTTTGATTGTGGATGTGCTACAGAAGAATGTGTAATTTTTATACCAAGAGTACTATTAAAAGAGTTGTAAACACTGGATGTAAATTGAGGACCAAGATCCGAGAGTATAACTGAAGGTCTACCAAAGGTGGTAATATAACTAAACAAACATTTAACTATTTTTTCTGCTGATGTATCCTTTAATGGATAAAGTTCCATATGGCGTGAGAAAATGTCCAACACTGTGAGTACTGAGTGACCATTATTAAATGGTCCTACTAAATCAACACTAATAGTATGTCCAGGATGTGTGGGTGTGTATGTAGGTTGTAATGGAGCTGGAAGAGTGTTATGATGTTTAGCCTGTAGGCATCTTGTACATGAAGCGACAAAGTTTAATGTATCTGTGTACATTCCTTTCCAAAAGTATTTGTTTGATAGGAAATTATATGTTTTATTTAATCCAAAATGAGACAAATGTGAAATTGTTAATGTCTTAGCTTTTAGCGAATTAGGAACAATAATAAGATATGAGAATGTTGAGCTATTGGGACATTGCTTTTTATATATCAGTACCTTTGTGTCTGGATGAATAAAATAGTTTGTGTATTTTCTTGAAAAACCTTTCTTTAGAATTTCTGTGTAAATTTTTGACAATACAGGATCTTTTATTTGTTCATTTACAAAAGTATTATTAGAGATTTCTAAAAGTGGGTCTTTATTATTCGAATCTCCAGAAATTAAGCAATTATTGTATTGTTGTTTGATTTTATTACAGATTTTATCAGCAAAGTGATTAACAACATTACTATTATCATGTACTATAGGTAGAGGTTGTTTATCAAAAATTAATTCAGGATTAGAGTTCAAATCTTGTTGATTGTGAGTGAAGTCACATCTCGAAAAATAATCTGCTAAAATATTTGATGAACCAGGAATGTGTTCAAAATCAAAAGAATATTCTGAAATTTCCATTAACCACTTAGTGGTAAGGTCTGTAGGATTAGTTGTTTTTTTGTATCTTTTTAATGGAGCACTGTCAGATAAAATTGTGAATTTTCTGTTGTACAAATAGTATTTAAATGCAATTATTGATTTGTAGATAGCCATTAATTCCAATTTTAGTGCAGGGTAGCGTTTTTCAGATGGCTTCAATGATTTAGAAAAGAAGGCTATTGGAAGTAATTTATTATCATGTTTATGCATTAGCACCCCAGCAATTGAAATATTTGAAGCATCTGTATTAAGGTAGAAATCTTTATCCCAATCCGGTAGTCTGACCACTGGTGATTCAAAGAACATTTTTTGAATTTTGTTAAAAATCTATTGATGTTCAGTAGTCCAATGAAATTTTGATTTTGGTTTAGTCAGATCAATTAAAGGTTGTATTAGTTTAGAAAAGTTGGGTACAAGGAATTTATAAAATGTTACAACACCAATAAATTTTTTTAATTGCCTTTTAGTTGACGGTGTAGGAAAAGAATTAATTTTTACAATATTTGATTGTATTGGGGAAATACAATGATTTTGAATATAGAATCCAAGATAATTTACACCAGTTTTGTGAAAAGTGCATTTAATAGGTGCAAGGGTTAAGTTGTACTTTATCAAAATTTCTAAGATTCTACTTAATTTAGTGCATGTTTCCTCAAAGCTATTCGAGCCAAAAATGAGGTCATCTTGATAGGCATGTATTCCCTCTAAATCAATTTCATCAATAATTGTGTCCATTAAAGCTTGATATTGAGAAGCAGCATTTTTTAATCCAAAACATAGTCTTTCGTATTTAAAACTACCAAACATAGAAGTAAATGTTAATTTATCTTGTAAATCTTCAGGAAGTGCAATCTGGTGGTAAGCTTGTTGAAAATCTAAACATGTGAAGTACTTGTAGGCTGATAAGTCAGCAATAATTGTTTGTATTTTGGGCAAAGGGTATGAAGATCCCTGAATTATTGAATTAAGCATTCTAAGGTCCATTGCAATTCTATATTTTTGTTTACCTTCTGCGTCAAGTTTTTTTTTTAACTAAAAGAATGGGGCAAGCCCATTCTGAACAATTTTTTTCAATAATTCCAGCTTCTACAAGTTGATTTATTTGACTTTTAGCTTCTTGTTGTAATGATTGTGGTATTGGAAAAGGTAATGTTTTAATTGGGAACTCAGTGATGAATTTTAAATTTGGTATAACTTTGTCTGTATGCCCTAAAGTTTTCATAGATTTAGAAAAGGCTGCAAAATTTGTTAACAAAACTTTCTTTAATTTCTTTTCTTGGTCTCCTTGGAGATGTTTGACATCAAAATCCAAAGGAGAGAGTTCCTTTCTTCTTAAATTTAATATTTCATCAGAAGCTTGAATGTAATTCAAAATTTGTGTAGTTGAATCAGTAACAATTTTACTGTTTTTATCAATTTCTGCTTCCTGCGGAATAATTTCATCAATTTCTGTTAGGGTGCCCATTTTTGTACCTTTATTTATGTGTATACTTTCTTTAGTTAGATTTTTAACATAAATTTGAAATTGGCCTCTATTACAATTATTATCATTATACAGCATTTTTGAAGTACTACTATTTATCACTGAATCTAGACACAATATATTTGCATTATTTTCTGTATTTTCAAACAAATAGTCCCTGTCAGACAAAAAAAATTGTATTTACATGTATAAATGTTTCCTCTTCAGGTTCTAAAAATATTTTCTGAGAAGTCCTAACTGTCATTTGTTTACATTTTTGGGGAGGATTTTGATTTTTTATCTGAGTTTCAGTATTTTTCGCAACACTACAATTGTTTAAGTTTTCATCTTCTACAAGTGTATTTGCAATGGGAATAATTATATCTTTAAGTTTGATATTGTTTTTATACAAGTCTATTATTACATTATTTTATTGAATAAAGTCCCATCCAAGTATGGCCTGAAATGTTGAATCATTAGGAATGTCAACAATGAAAAATTTCTGTGAGAAAAATGTGTTATTTATTTTGAAAGAAGTTTGAATACATGAGGAGAATTGTACGTTTGAATTTACAGTCTTAATCGTTACTAGTGAAGACAAGTGTTTATAAGTTAATTTCTCTTTTAAAGATTTAAAAGTACTTTCAGAAAGCAATGATATCGAACTCCCAGTATCGATTAATCCGGTGATAGCATTTTTAGCTAAGTTAATTTCAATTAACGGTAGTGTAGGTGAAATTTTATTTACATTAAAAATATATTCATTTTGAATTTCTGTAGTTTGTGTAGACTTGTTATCAGCAATATTTATTTTATTTACAGTTTGTGAGGCAATAGAATTTACTTTTCTTATACTAGATAATTTTGCAATACCACTCAGATTTGACAAACCAAAACTAGGATTAGGTGCTGATGTCTTCGGGTGTGATTGAGATGCAAGGCCATCAGCCACTCTACATCTCGAGTCTAGTTTAAATTATTGTGATTTCTGTTGTTGTCATTTCTCTTAAAAAATCTACCCCTGGAAAAATTATTGTTTTGGGTTTGGCTTCTTTGCCATTTATAACATCTATTAGCTACATGCCCTTTACGATTACATAGCTGGCAAATCACACCATTATAACCCTCTTTCTTTTGTGGTCCCTTTACTTTATGTGATCTAAAATTTTGTCTATAATCATTGTGTCGACTTCTTCCAACATGGGCATTTTGTGAATCTGATAAGTTGTTTACCTCCTCTTTTTTTTCTTTTTGTCCAAACGACAAAGCATCAACTTTTTCCGTTAGTTCAATTAATTTTTCCGATAAAGTGTTTACAAATACACTATCATTTTGTTTGAGCAGAATACTTTCATTCATGTTAATCTCTTGTAATTTTTGAGCGCGATTTACAGCCAACTTATAATCCGATATTCCCTCTTCCATGATTTTTATGCGTATGTTAGATGGTATAGAGGAAATAAACCTTGTAAATTTGATATTATCTAGTGTGTTATAATTCGTAATTTTATTGTAAATAATGTTTGCTAGCATGCTTAACCTATGAGAAAATTTTTTTATGGATTCCTGAGGGAGCAAATTTAGATTATTAAATTCGATTAGAGCTTGAGTAGAACTCATAGGAGTAAAGAATGTTTTAAATTCCTCCTTAAGAAAGTCTAAATCATTTGATTTGTACAATTGGGGAGATTGTGTTAAATATTTTAATGCCGCCCCAGACAACTTTCCCCTCATTACCGCTACAGCTTCTTCAGATGATAACCGATTTATTTTTGCGTAGGTGGACACTTGGTCGAAGAAAAAATCTACTAAAGATGGTTCCCCATCAAAATTCATCAACTGAATGTTGATATTCTTGGCTTTCGCCATAATTAATAATTTTGCCTAACCAACTTAAAATATTGTAAATAAACTATATAATAAATATTTTATGTGACACAAAACAAAAATTGTTAATACCAAGCATTCTTGTTTTTTTTTTTTTTTATCTATTTATTTATTAATTACTCTGGCATATAATTTTGTACTATTGTATGCCACTTTTAAAACAAGAATACTTAGTTTTATATGCCCATATATTATTATCCAAAAAGAAAAATAGATGAGCATACATATGATAAATATTGTGTAAAAATAAAAGTATTGTGAAATTAAATAAAATGTATTTAAAATAAAATATTCAACCAATATTATAAATGAAAAATGTTAGAATTTGTACCAAGCATTTCTGCTGCTCTGATTTATTTATTTATTTATTATCTTTTATGAAACCTTTCACAAAAATAATATTGCATGACAATTTCAACAAAAATACTTTCTCTATATATACGAGTATATGCAATAATAAAATAAACATTTGTGTTCATGCAATCAATTATAAAACAAATATTTGTGTAAAAGTGCAGTGATAATTATGCACTATAAATGAAAAAAAATTGTGTTTATGCAAAAATAAATATGAGTAAATGAAGTTTCAAACATACTAAGCACCCTTGCCCCATCCATTTCAATTTCTAATTATTATTATTATTATCTCTTTTTTTTTTTTTTTTTTTTTTTTTTTTTATATATATATAGACCCAATATTATATTAGCAAAAGTACTTAGCTAAATGTATATTAAAAAATATATATATAAAGTATTATGCAGTTAAAAATATGAAATATCATTAAAATTGAAATTACTTTATAAATAGTCATTTATTCAATAAATATTTCATCATATCCTCCAAATTATGTAACGTTCAAAACCAAAATTTACTTACTGTTTCTCTTTTGTATTCGATGTTTTATTATCACCTCACTTCTCAAAAATATATTTATTAAAAAAATTACCTGAGCAGTAATGTTTATATCGTTTATCAATAGTTCGAGGACTACGATTTTATCGCAATTAACTGCTTTTTTTATAATAAAAGTTATGAAGAAAATTTATTTGATACGTGCATGGCTTTTTTTTTTTGTATGAAATCACTAAAAAAATTTTAAATAACCATTTTACACGAAGAATTCACTCACGTCTGTTTTTTTTTTCTGTATGAGCGCGTTTAAATATTTCATGCGTCTTGCACAAAAATTTTAAATTAGCACAACACTTTACACACAACTTTCACACCTATACGGCTTTTCTCCTGTATGAGTGCGTTTAAATCCCTGAGAAGACCTTGTATAAAATCTTTCATACGCCGTACATAAAAAAATTCTTTAATTTTCATTCTTATTGAGCATCCAGTATTATAAGATGAAATGCACCATCACTAAACTTTGAGCCGGCAGTCGAGAAGATAACAATAATAGTTGTCTGGAAAGGCGAACTGATTTGCTAGAATGGCAGATTCTCATCATCTTCTTTCTCGGCGCAGGAATTGTATTTGAAGCCAGCGAAGGACTAATATTAGTATTCTCAGGATGGAATAATACATAAGGCCAGCGACATCTCATTGAGCTTTGCAGCAGGCTTAATATATCAGGCTCAGCGCAGGAACATGTAGATAATGGAAAGTTCTTGTTTAGCATAGCCGACAGCTCCGAGATATGCAAAAAAAAAATGTCACTGATTCCAGGACGATCCTCTCGATTTTTTTTTTCTTTAAAATGTTCGCATATAAGAATCCGGCCCGGAATATTAACTTGCAGATTTTTAATTAGAATCCAATCGGCCTCTTTCTAAAAAGTTCGAGAGTTCAGAGAAAACAAAATAACATAATTCAGTCGGCCCCTCTCTCTCTCCATCGATGCATTCTCGGAAACTGGTTTTGAGCACCAGGTATCTGTAAAAGAGAAATCCACCACAGACGAAAGCAGCTTATCCATTGGCCGTGAAGTTTGCTATAAAACGTTGTTGAAAAGATGAAATAATCAAAGTCTAGAGAATTTTACATAGTTTTTTATTAGATGTTCGTTATTAAAGAAATCACATGAAGACAAATACAAGTTCACACATAAAAATTATTTGCAACGCAATCAACCCAGAAATTCCGGTGATCAAGGGAGAGAAAGAGAGCAGAGCAAAAAAAACTACGTCTTTACAATCTCGTGAAAAGAGCAAAAACTGTGGGTCTGCTTTTTTTTATCGCACGGGGAGAACCCCCGGAAGGGAAGTCATATGTTTGCTTTATCTTATTTTCGCCAAAATGAAAGCCAACTTCAGTTCTTTGTTTTAGATAATAAACTAATGTTAATTTTTTGAATTTGTAATGACGGTTTATAATTGTATTAACCCTTTAATCGCCAATATTCTGCCAAGCGACAGTTTGACTAGAGAAAATGACCGTTATGAACTGAAATCATTAATATTGGGTAATTTAAAATAAATTATATCCGGTGTTGCAATAATATAAATTCTGACAATGAGTTTTCTTGTTTTATGACTATTTGAGAACACTTTTTTTTTTTTATAATTACGTTTAATGTCAGAATTTCCGTTAGATATTATTTCTTTTATTTTCTTTTTATCCCATAAAATAAAGTACTTTTCTATTTAAAAAGATAAACATTTTATTTATGATTTAGATATAAAACATATACAATTTAGATTTCTGAATGATGTGTTTTATTGTTTTATGTTAATAAATAGTGTAGGTCGTATGTATAATTAAAATTGTGTAATTTTAAACGACATTTAAAAATAATTCTTTCTCCAAATGCCTAAGAACAAATTATGTAAATATAATATCTCACTTAAAATTTAATTATTTTTTTTATTGCAATAATGCATTAATTTATCATTAGATTTTATTTTTTTTTAAAATTCAATTAAAATTTAACCAAATATATGTGAACACCTTCACAGGGGGGGGGGGGGGGGGAATCTTAAAATGTTGTTGGGTAAGTTTTATGCAGAATTAAGCAAAACAGATGAAACATATAAATCAACAATAGGTTATTACGTCACTTTTTAAATATTTGCTTTAGTCACGACGAACAATTACATCACATTAGGGGAAAATTACGTCATTTTGATACAATCATCAAGAAACTTAACCATTTAATGAATGTTATTTCTGCAAAAGTGTAGAATATACGAAATAAATTCGAACGTTTGCTGATATAAGTTTTTGAACTTTTTCGTCTGACTTTTGAAAAAATTACTGAGAATCATTATGAATATAATTACTGAATTAAAATATGTAGAAACTTATATTGTTTGTTGATAATTTCTTCTTAATAAATATCTTTCTTGTAAAATATTTTTTTATTGTAAAATTTCATTACAATAACTAAATTTTGTATTTATAATATTATTAAATAAAATGAATAACATTCGAAATAAAATACTAAAGGATAAAATAAATATATAAATAAATAAAATAAATAAAAGCAGTACTTTAAAAGAAGTACAAAATTGTCAATTTTAATGTAATTGAGCCAGCTTTAGTTAGAAAAAAAAGCACCACATACAGCTGTGACTCTTGGGACTAATCTTTTTTTTTTTTTTCTTCGCGGAATTATCAAGGTAAACGGCACCTTTTCAACAGAAAGACCAAATTAATTTTAAATTTAACTGAATACATGTAACCTAAAAAAAAAAAAAAAAACAGGAACGTCGAAAAAAGTTATACGCGGTCACGTAGTATGAAAGGTGTGTTAGAATGAAAGAAAAAGGTAAAATATTGCCCTAAATCAAAAGCACATATCCTGAAAAAAAAAAAAAAAAAATGCTGCAATGATCAACATTAGTTTGCGCACAGTCCGGCGTATCTTGGAAAAACATGAATGAACTAACTTCTTCTGCAGTGGTTTGAAATCAATCTGAATGATTTTGATCGAAGATTATTGAAACGATTAAAAAAATGTAATATTCATAAATCGACCCTAAAACTTACAAATAGTTTGAATAAAGAAAAAATAATTTTTTCTATTCGTACAACGAGACTATAATTCAAAGAAAAGATTAATATATTTTAGTGTAGCAAAAAAAAAAAAAAACCTCTAATTACTAAGTGATCGATAAGAAACTGAATTTTGGCAAGGGACACGGAGCTTGGACCATTGAGCAACTACATATGATCCTGTGGTAAGATGTATCCAGACTTTGTCTCTTCCAACATTATAGTCGCATCAGGGTGAAAAGAGAAGCTCATGAAGCATTTGATTCGTTGTGTATAGAACTTTCTGCATAAGAATTTAAAGAGATCAATATGATCTCGGACCTTTATGTTGGTATCAGGATTCTCACAATGGGGAATTTCGAAACCGCAATTTTTATGTATAATTTTTTTAAATAGATATCAACGGATATCAGCAAATAGTCAAGTCTAAAATTACTATATAAAAATCGAAACATCCAAATTTCCTTTTGTGAGGATCCTGGTTGGTATGTACTTGCCCTGAAACACTATGCAGCACTAGAATGAAGTTTGTTGAATATCTAAGCTTACAAAATCGCCAACTTATTCCTTCTCTAGACTACGATATTTCTGAAAGCGATGAGGTTTATTAAGACGAAAATTGTGAGGTTTATCGAGTTTACATTGAGAAATATTAGCTCAAAAAGTGTGATGGTTCATTCATGCACTTTATTTGGTCTTTGCATAGTCCTGACATAAGTTCCAATGAGAATCTAAGGTATATTCTTGAGAATGCTTTAAAGGATCATATGTGTCTTCTGTCACCAGTTGAAAATTTTAGCAAAAATTTTATGCTGTTGTAGTCTAAAAATGTTTTCGAACATTGCGTTTTATTTATTTATTTATTTTAATTAATGTCAATTTGAATGCATGAGATGATTCATGACAAACGCAGCTGGGTGAAATATTAAAGACTGCGACCTCCTCTTTGGCTAAGCAATGTATATTTTACCAAACAATTTTTCAAGAACTATTAAAATTTTTATTTTGAGATCAATGAAATAAACGTTTATGATACTGTTTTGTTTTCAAAATTTTAAAGTATATTCCAATTTTCTTATGGGGATGGATGGATTCTTCTGACTAACAACATACACATTTAAAAAGAATCTTAGTGCTTCGTTTTCTATATAAGAAAATATTTATTGCAAGTATTTCTCTTCATTTCTTAAAATACACTAATCTATAAAATAATTTTTTTTTCTTATATAATAATGGTCATTATTAAAAAAAAAAAAAAAAAAAAAAAAAAAAAAAGAAGAAGAAGAAGATGATATTATTAGTATAATAAATATATAGAAAATGACATATTGTTAGAAAATGACGTTTTTTAGCTGCTAAACTCTAAAAAGCAATTCTTTATTAAGTAAAAATTAATAATAATATTTTTACTTTATTTAAAATATCAAATACAGTTTAAAAGGCATATTGGACTATTATTAGAACAATATAGTTTTTTAAAAACATTGAAATAATGATATTGATCAAAACAGCTTAATTAGGATTATCACGCAAATATTTCAAGATTTTATCAATTCTGTTTGTTTCTACATACACGATTATAGAGTGCGATGAAAAAACTGAAGGTATTTATTAAGCTTGTAGCAAAATTAAAGCCAAATAAAGATGTTTTTAGTTATGTTTCTCAAAAGAAGAAAAGTAGAAAAGAAACGTAAAATAGCTGTTATCTCATGCAGTCATGGATAAAGACATGTATTAGCTTTCTGACATTTTTCTTATCAAGATTTACAAAGTAATATAAAGTTTCTTTAGGTACACAGAGTATATAATTATTGATTATTATCAAAACTCAAATTAGTGAAAATAAACTGCTTATAATGTCGAATAATCTTACGAATAATCAGGAAAATATATGTGTAATTTTCAAAGGAATTAACAAAAAAAAAAAAAAAAAAAAAAAAAATTAAACATTTTTTGAAAAAAGCAGATCCAGTTTTTAAACCGTTTTCTGAATACACACAGTTAACAAAATAAAAATAATTTATTTTTCTTTTTCCTTCTTTTTTTACTTTTATAACATTTCATTAAAGTTTCTTATTATAAATAATATGAAAATATTTTTCTGAAATATATTTTTGATTAAATATGTAATAAATAAATAAAAAGTAAAAGCAAAATAAAACAAAATGACTTAATTTTTTTTTTTTTTTTTTTTTTTTTTTTTGTAAGTTCTGTAATAAATAAATGATAAATAAAAAGTAAAAATAAAATAAAATGACATGAAATATATATATATATATATATATATATATTTAATTGTAAGTTTTGTAACACACAAATATTTAATTAAGTACAGAATTACATATACAGGCATACACACATACACATATATATGTCATATTTTTTTAATATTATTATTATGAAACTACTGCTGTGAAAATAATTTTAAAAATATTATTTAAGCTTTAGGTCATGCTTAATAAATATGGAATTGCCCCCTGCTAATCAAATTTGTAGCCTTAAGATTACCGAAAAGTGATAAAAACAGGGGATGTCCCTAAAAAAAGGTGGGTGATAGGACAAAATGGGCATCATATTCGGATTTTGGAGGTCATTTTGCATAAGAATTTGCAAAAATGGTGTTGGGGCCGATTTTCGTGCAGAGCAATGTAATCAATTAATAAATGCATTACAAAGTTTACAATAAATATGTAAAATAAGTTTAAAAATCTGAAGTGACTCCATTAGACTTTCCGAGCATTAAATAATGAACGGATGTTTAAATAAATTAAAGTAAAAGAATTCTGAAATCAATCGCTTAATCGGATTTCAACACTATTGCACTTCAAATAATTTGAGTCCATAGGTCATAATAATAAAAACATTTTTGTTGCGTCCCTGTGAAAATTTGCATGCGCTAGATTCACCGAAATCTATACAGTTCGTGTGACGATGACCTATAACGTGGATATAAATTTTCAGATCAATTGGATAAAGCATTTACACACTATCACACTTTATATAACTTCAGCCCATAGCTCATGTCATAAGGATAAAGAATTTTCTTTGTGTCCCTGTAAAAATACTATAAGTTCACCAAAATCCATATAGCTTGTGCGACGGGAATCTAGAGCAAGTATATTTAGCATGAATATTTAGTTCTAGAGCATGAATATTTAGTTCATTCGAATGAAAAAGAAAAAAAATAATTATAAAGGCTAGATTTCCCGAAATCTATACAGTTGTGTACTATGGTGTCCTATAATATATGTACCAATTTTCAGCTGATTCGAACAAAGCGCTTAGATGCTATCATGTTCACTCATATACATACACTCACGTACACACAAACATGCATATATTGACTTAAAAGAAAAGGAAAAAAGGTGGGGGGGGGGAGATGAATTCACAGTACCTCAAAGCATACAGAAACAACAAAATCGAACCACCAAGTCGATTTTTTTGTCATGACTACAATACTTTCCTTATAACCGAAAAGTGATAAAAACAGGGGGGCGTTGAATGATAAAAATGATAAATATTTACTTCCTGTGTTATCTCTAATTAGATACAAAGCATATCATTCATTTTGTGTAATATTTTCCTACGTTACATTATGTAAGTAATTATAGTTTTTTACTTAGTTACACTATTACGATGTACTACATTCCATACCAACATTCTTTTGTTTTTTTCTTTTCTCTTTTCTTTTCTTTTCTTTTCTCTTTTCCTTTCTTTTCTTTTCTCTTTTCCTTTCTTTTCTTTTTCTTTTTTTACATTAAATTTTAGTACAATCAATAATTGTGTTCAAAACAGCCGTTTTGAAGGATGATTGATATTCCTTTGCGTAAAATCAGACACAATACTGTTGCTAATCAAAACAATCTGAGCATTATTGAATGTTGTTAATAACAACAATAATAAGTGTTAAGCTAGTTTTATATAGAGAGAAAAAAGAAGAAAAACCTTACCTTGAATTTTATTATTATTATTATTATTATTATTTTTTTTTTTTTTTCCTTTGATATCAGTAATTTTCGATTGGAAGAACGCTAGTTCGCAAATGATGAAATGCCAACGTAGAGCTGACCTTGAATTTAATTATACATTATTTTCATTAAAATATCTAATTTTTAACCGAATTCGGCCATTTTTTTTTTTTTTTTTAATCTTGTGTGTGTGTGAACCCATAATGACTATTTTTAGCAAATTTTTATTTTTTGTGAAAATTAGTTAATATTTTTGATTAATATATATATATATAGAGAGAGATATAGATATAACATGAGTTGGAAATTGAGAGGACAACTCGCAAATTTTAAAATATCTGTATAAAATGGTCTGAAAAAAAAAAAAAATCGGATTGCAAGTAGTTAAAAAAAAAAAAAAAAGTCTAATAAAAATTTTTTTTCAATCGAATTTAAAGATTTTTGATCTGTGAAGTAACTTTCAATCATTATTTATAGCCAATTTTCAACTTTTCTCAAAATCGGTTAAAATTTTCCGATTATTTAAAAAAAAAAAAAAAAAAAAAACCTAATTTTTTTAATCGAACATGATCTAAAAGTTGAAAAATTGCCTACTCACATATTTTATACAACACGATTTGGAAAGTGGAAGTTTGTCAGCTTGCAAAATTTAAAATATCAATGCAAAGGGACGTAAAAAAATTTTTTTTATTCATTTTAAAAATATTATCAAGCAGATTTTTATCAAAAATAGCTAAGATCCATCTTGATTAAATCAACGTCTTAATAATAAAAATCCTATATAAATCGGTTTATTCGTTTGGAAGCTACAGTTCCAAAAACAGACAGACAAAGGCTTCAAACTTATAACATCCCTCTTTTATGGTAAAGGGTTAAAAATAGAAAATTTCGCATGAAAATAAATTATTACAAGTGAAAACTCTCTTGCATGTACTAATCTCTGAAGTATATCATCAAACAAAGTATAGAATTTTTAATTTAATATTTAATATTCCTTCGGAATGTTGGTAGATTTATCTAATTAAACGTTTTCAATTGTGTAAAGCGTAAGGCTTCGTTTAATTTGTAAAAAAAATATCCTTGACCTAACCCGACAATCTTGCTTTTATATTTCGTGTCAAAGCGAAGCAAAGAAAAATCTATAGTTTAAATTATAACTTTTTTTTAAAGAGGATGAAATTATTATGAAAGGCAGTCATTTAAAAATAGATAATGTTTATTTACTGTACCAGCTTTAAAAGGTTTTAATGATAACTCATCATATATGAGATTGTAATGTTTTAAATTATAGGTTATAAAACAAGAATTAGTCTGGAATTCGATTTAATTCTTGAAATGACCTCGCAATGAGTTGATATCATGATTAGTTCTTTAAGAAAGCTTCAGAGGTTAATGCTGTCAAAATTGGTTATTTCAAATTGAGTTGTACAAAAACTTTTTTTTTTAAATTATTATTTCATGTTATTAACAAAAATATTATTGGAAGCATACAAAAGCATTTGTTTTGAATTCTATAAACTTTGCGATTTAAATTTTCTTAAATATATAATTAATATCTTTATTCATGTTTATTTTAGATGATTAAGAGAGTTTTGTTTATATAATATTATATTTTAAAACTATTCTTTGTAATTCTTCGCTCCGCTAAGTTTATAAAAGTAAAATTTTTATTAAGAATTCTAGATGAATTTTTGCACATGGGAGTCCTCGTGGCGAGGAGACTACGCTAGAGGTAGGTCTGCATGGACCGGGTCCCTGGGCCAGCTTTGAGCTGAATTCCTCAATTTGGTCTCGGGCTGGGCCAGGTCTGCATTAAATATTTTCCAAGCCGTGTGGGTCTTAATGTTTTTGTTTCACGTTTCTAGTTAATATAGAAGGTAAATGATTAAAAGCTTTCTTTAGTTATTTATTTTTTCATAAATTTATGCAGATAAAATTCTGTTTTGTGTGAAAATGTTTATTTTTTGTTTGAAAGTGTTTATTACTCCAACTTGGTTGTATGACTGTATCTGATAGCGCTTTGATTTCCGCAAATATTTGTAGCATGTTTCGAAAAATAATACATGTTATTTAAGGTCACAATAGCAGGTGTCGTATATAAAAATATATGCATGTCGGTGATAGTATAAATACAAACAAAAGAAATTAAATATATTATTGTCTATGAGGCTTCGTGTGCTTTGGTCTCTAGATTCTAGAGACTATGAAGGATATTTTTTAAGAACTTTTCCACTACCTCCAATGGGCACTAATTGTAATGAAATTGGCGCCAATTTTCAGATGCGCAAAAGAATCTTTTCATTGAAAATATTTGTATTAGCTTTAATGTTTTGTTTACAGAGTCACACAAAAGGATTGGGATACATTATAGGATATAGGTGTAAGTGGATGAAAGTAGATTCTTAGTCGTATTAATCATTTTTAATACTTTCCTACATTGTTTGATGTATAGTAAGATTTTCGGTTTACCGTTTGTCTGTGTGCCTTATGGATGTTAGTGGTAATGAATTTTTGTTTATATGCAATTGTCTTCTAACAGATCAGTAATTTTGTTGATGGATAATATATATCGATTATCCAATAAGAAATTGCTTCGCTATTTAAAACCTTTGGAAAATAGATACCAAAAATTTCTGCATAGAAGTTCACGAAATTCTTTTTTAATTTTTTCCTCTTGTATCGGGCCGGGTTAGGTCTGATTTTATCAGTATTTATCCTGATCGATTCGGGATGAGACCGGGCCGAACATTTAGATGTGATAACGTTCTGGGTCCGGGCCTCAAAATTTGGCCTCGTGCAGACCTCTACACTGCAAGCTAAAGAATTAAATGGGACAGGCTTTAAAACACATAGCACCATTTCGCTGATGCCCCTTTATATTATTCAGTAATAAATATCTTTTATAAAAATTTTAAAATAATAACAAAAAAAAAAAAAAAAAAAAAAAAAAAAAAAAAATCTGGAGTGACTCCACTCGATTTTCCGAACATTAAGTAATTAACGGTTGTATAAATAAAGTACGATAAATCGTTAAATACACAAAAGAGAAAATTACAATAGAGTGTATGAGTACTTTTCGTCATATAGTATGTCGTTTAGTTGAAACGCTATTGCGCTTCAAAAAATTTTAGCCCATAGATCATAATGATGAATTTTCGTTGTGTCCCTGTAAAAATCTTAAGTGCTAGACTCACCAAAATCTATAAAGTCCGTTACCTATAACTTGCATATAAAATTTAAGATCAATGAGATGAGGCATTCAAACGCTATTACATTTAAATAATTTGAGCTCATAAGCCTAATGATAAAGTATTTTTCTTTGTGCCCTGTTAAAAAAAAAATTATGAGAATTAAATTCACTAAAATCTATATGGTGTCTGCGACTGTGACCTGTAACATGGGGTATGGATTTTCAGTTCATTCGAATAAGGAGTGTAGACGCAATCGCACTTTAAATAATTTGACCCCATAGGGGATAATTATAAAGAATATTTCTTTGTGTCCCTGTAAAAACCTATTAGTGCTAGATTTACCAGAATCTTTATGATTCAAGCAACGGTGACCTACAGTACGTATATAAATTTTCAACTCAATCGGATAAGGCATTTAGACGCTAATGATTTCAGCCCGTAGTCCATAATGATAAAGATTTTTTTCTTGTGTCCCTGTAAAAATACTATAACTAACTAGATTCACCAAGAGCTATACAGTCGGTAACAAAAGTGTCCAAACACTAGCAAAAATTCCTATGTAAAAAAAGTACACTTCATACAGTTTTGTTAAATAAATCCTTGTCGAATCCTGTTCTTAGTCAGTCTAAGAACATGATTCGATAAGGATTTATTTATCAGAACCGTATGAAGTGTACTTTTTTTACATAGGAATTTTTACTAGTGTTCGGACACTTTTGTTATCGACTGTACAGTTCGAGCAACTGTGGCGTTTAACACGTATATTAATTTCGAGCACATTCTGATTAGGCATTTAGACGATACCTCAACCTCACTTCGAATAATTTCAGCAATTATACCGTGTAACAAGGCATTTAGACACTATCGCACTTTACAAAATTTTGGAACGTAGACCATAATGATAAAGAATTTTTCTTTTTGTGTCCCTGTAAAAAAACTATACGTGCGAGATTCACCAAAATTTATGCACTTCGTGCAACAATGACTTATAGCATGTGTGTAAATTTTCAACTCAATTGAAAAAAGCGTTTAGACGCTATTGCAGTTAAAAAACATTTTAGCCCATATAGACCATAATCATAGAGAATTATTCTTTGTGTCCCTGTAAAAAAAAAAAAAAGATAAACGCTAGATTCACCAAAGTTTATACAGTTCGTGTTACTGTGATTCAAAACATGTGTATAAATTTTTATCTCAAACGAATAAGGCGTTTAGAGACTATCTCGCACTTTACAGAATTTGGGCCCATAGACCATAATGATAAAGAATGTGTCTCTGTAAAAAAACTATAAGTGCTAGAGATTCATCGAAATCAATAGGGTTCATGCTATGGGGGACCTATAACACACGCACCAAATTTCAGCTCATTTGAACGAAGCTTTTAGACGCTATCGTGTTCACTCACATATATACACACATACGAACACGTACACACACAAACACACACACATACATCATCGTAAAAATAGTAAATATGAATTCAGGGGTCCTCAAAACGTGTAGAAATACGAAAATATCAAACTTGGATTTTTGACATGTTTACAATACCTTCCTCTCTATAGTGTTAGGAAAGTAATAAATAAATTAATAAGTATATTACTAAAGCGAATGTGAAGCGTACTTTGGTAGAAAGATATATTTAGTTTGTTTTCCTGCGGTTAAATTTAACATTCGCATTTTAATAAAATGAACTTTTAATGGAATCCACAAATCTATATTAAAAAGAATATACTAATAAATACATTACAAAATACTAACAGTATTTAGGAGTTAATACGAGGCTTGTCCGTAAAATAAGGTTCCCAAGGAGCTGCGGACGCTAGGTACGCTAGAAACGCTGTTACGCGTTTTTTTTTTTTTTGCGACACTGGCGTGTAGCTTGGCTTCCTTTCTCCCAGTCTCCGTCCCGGCGAGTTGTCTGCGACGTTCATTCTTGTCTTGGTGGGAGTGAGACAGTGTTGCCAGACTTGGGGACTTTTTTATTCAACTACCACCAATAATTTTGAGAAGTAAAATTTGACATACGTAATAGACGATTAATCTTCGATGTGATTAGGCAATTGTTGCAATAAATATTTGATGGTGGATGCTGAATAAAAAAGTCCCCAAATCTGGCAACACTGGAGTGAGAGATGGAGCTCCCACTCGCTTCTCACGCCAGCTGCGAATTACACTCTGTGATTCGTTTTTTGTGTGCAAAAAAACGCTGCGCAGGTGGACATTCATTCCCCACTGTGTGAAGTACACGGGAAAAAGTGTATGAACGTGCAACATGTGCGCAAATGGTGCAGAGAATTCAAAGACGGACGTATCCATGACGAAAAACGTTCTGGCCGGCCATCGGTTTCGGACGAAACGATTGCGAAAGTGGAAGAAACAATATTGAAAGATCGAAGGGTGACGGTTCACGACCTCAGCGAGATGATCCCTGATGTCACCAAGTCCTGCATTCACAAAATTTTGTCAGACCGTTAGGACCGCGGCGACAGAGTTCTACGATTCAGGAATAAAGAAGATGGTACACCGCATGCAAAAATGCATTGATATCAACAGTGATTATGTCGAAAAATTGGGGAAAGTCTAAGCTTTCCAAATATGTATTATTCAATGCCAATAAACATGTTTTTCATTGTGAAAATTCATTAGGAACCTTATTTTACGGACAACCCTCGTATATATATATATATATATATATATATATATATATATATATATATATATATATATAAATATTATATATAACTTTATTGTAGCAATATGGAATGGCATTCAGTATACTACTTATTGAAAAATATTGATATTTCTTTAGTAAATATATGAAATTATAAACTACAGAACATTGCGCTAGAAAGCATTTGATTATTAATGATTACTTTAATTGGATACTTTTATACAAATCCCAAAGTATTTCTCTTTAATCCTGTTTGAGAAAATTGCAGTTGATACTGAAGATTTTTCGATTATAGTATCAGTGATATAGGTATAAAAGAATGCTTATACCATAGGAATTTAAAAGTATAGATAAATAAATTTGCTTTTGCCTATAGAAAAGAAAGTAGTTTCATTCTCATCCTTTTTTTCCTATAGCGGGGAATTAAACACACAAACACACACACAAGTATATATGTATATATATATGCAATGTGACAATTATAGCCACTTCTATAATTTGAATAAGAAGGTTAATAAATTTTATTGTGAATCCTAATTTTCAACAAGATGGAAAATGCTCGCGTGAATTATAGAACACTTTAAAAAGAAGGTTTTGAGTAATCGTTCTACGTTAAACTTTTTCACATTAAGGATCATTAGACCGGTACCTACAAAAAAAGTAGGAAATTCTTTAAGTCACTTACAGAAACCACGTAGGTTTGTAAGGATAACGATTAAGTTGGTCAGGTGCTCAATATATTATGTATGAATTTTTCACGCTTGATCGCAAACTTATTTTTACAAGTGTAAGAAATGTGTGAAGTAAGAATTTTCCATATTTTCTAAGTACAATATCAGTTTCTTTCGTTTAAAATTGTATGAATCTTTGAATTGATTTCACAGAATGGTAATTCTTAAAAACTATTTTTCTCATAGCATACAGTCGGCAACAAAAGTATCCGAACACTAGCAAAAATTTCTGTATAAAAAAAGTACACTTAATACTGTTTTGTTAAATATATCCTTGTCGAATCATTTTCTTAGACTGACTAAGAACATGATTCGACAAGGATTTATTTAACAAAACAGTATTAACTCTACTTTTTTTATATAGGAATTTTCGCTAGTGTTCGGATACTTTTGTTACCGACTGTACGTAAGTTTGATAGTTATCCTAAGTACTCGAATTTGAAAGTTACTTTGAAATGTGGTGATAAAACAAGATATAATAATATAACAAACTTACTTGTCTTTAACTTTTTTTTTTTTTTTTTTTTTTTTTTTAAGACAAATTGCTGAAGTTTTCCAAAATGGTTTTTTGGGATATATTTTGGTCCTACAGATTATCTCTTGCGCATGCGAATTGAAAATAAAGTATGGAAAATTATATGATTCTGTATCAGACTACTATCGAATTTCGAAATAGGACATGAAATTGGCAGAATATAGCTAACGGAAAATTTAATATTTATAAAAAGCAGTATTCAATGATCTCACATTATAAGTTATTGAAAAATTGCTATGCAAATCTTTCAAATTTTTGTCATGTGATTTTGTATAAAGGCTAAATTTTGTACACTGTCAACTTTAAGCGAAAAAAAAAAAAATAAATAAATAAAACAAAATAAATCATGCAGGGCGGAAAGTTTAAAATAATTATAGAACCTATGAGAGAAAAAAGGTGAAAATTTGTGCGCCCTTGGCATTTCGCCTTTACAGACACTGAAAAATTCTGATTCTTTTTTTTCTTCTTAAAACAGTTAAAAGAAAACTCTTTGAGAGCCAAACACAATAAGCTGTCTCTCTTTAAAGTACACGTAGTCCTTTAAACAAAAGATTGATAGATTTTAATTCAGTGGACTTAAAATAGAATGGTGTGATTCATCTACTTTTTTTTTCTTAGAAAAAGAAATAATGCCAGAAATGTATTGTAATACGTTTTCTTTGTCTTTTAGGCTAAATTATAGCTTGAAACTTTGTATTATTTATATCATTAAGTCTCATTAAAGTGATTTAGTATGTGTGAGCTATTGTTTTTCGCAGAAATACCTTTATTTTAGTCATTAATGAATGCTATCGTATAAGAAAGATTTTCTTGAATATCTATAAAGTCACAGTGAGAGAAGACACATTTCAGTTGATGCTTTAAATATATCATACAATAAAGGACTATTCAAAGTTTTTCAATAATTTAATGGGGGTTAAGACTTGATAGAATAAGCATTTTCCTTAAATTAAGGAGAATTGCAAACCTTTTATTTAATCAGAATTACAGGAGTTCAAATCTAACCAAGAACTTTTTTTTAAATAATTTAAAATAACTTCACAGTAACTTACATTCATAACACTTACATTGCTTTGAGTGCAAATCATGATATCGAAGGTGTGGTGAAAAAAGGCTTTTACTCTCATTAAAACATAATGAATTAAATAAACGGTGTTTCAAATGATTTGTAAATTCATATTATTAGTAATAATATCAGAGAATTAATTCAGTACTTTTAAAAATTTTAGCCATTGGCTCATAGTATTGTCAAAATATTATTACAATACATTCACTATTATCGAATTCTTCAATTGTTTTTAATGAGAGATACTTTTTATGTATGACTGAATAGATAGATTGGCTTGCCATCAAAAGTCTCGGTTGAAGTTTGTTCTATTAAAATACTGAACGAGAATTCGGAAGCTAAATTACGAACTAAAATACACATTTAGCTTAAATAGCACATTTAGCACATGTTGCTTACCGCAAAAGATATAATTGTTTCTGAGAAATTTAAAAATCCTGACTCCAATTATGACAGTTAAGTTGTTTCATTACAGTTTATTTTTATTATTATTTATTTTTTTATTTATTTTATGGGAATCGTCTTTAAAAAATAAAATCTCTGATTTGAAAAAAGTTGTGTATATTCCTCAAAGGGTCTGCAATCTGAATTCTTGTGTGCACTGTCCCAAAAGACAAATGTCAACAAAATGAGTTTTCTGTGACAGATTTTATTTATTTCTGAATAAGGCAGAGAATTGTTCATTTTCATGTTTTTATTGTTTTGGAGAATTGTCAATAAATACAACATTTCTGTTTAATACGTTTTAAAATCATGAAAAAGTAAGCTTTTGTCGTCCAAAAAACAAACACGTAAGATAAAGAGTTTCGAATATATTGCACAAATAAAGTGGAAAAAAAAATGCATAAGGCTGTTTTAGGTCTAATTTGCATATCCTTCTTCAGTGCTGAATGTGTAGGGAAAAAAGAAATAAGGCTTTTTAGTTTTAAATTTAAATTTTTATTACTTCCTATTAAAAACAATACGTGATGGAACAATTTTCGGCAACACATTTGGAACCAAAAATGCCAAATTCATATAATTCACCCTCCTATATATCTGATTTTTTTTTTTTTAGGGAGGAAAAAATTATTTCATTGTATTTAATTACTTTCCTAACATACATACATATGCAAGGAAAGTATTGTAATTATGTCGAAAATCCTACTTTGAGATTTTCGTGTTTCTATACATTTTGAGGTACTCTGAGTTCATTTTTCCTATTTTAGGGTGGAAAATTTTCATTCATTTTTCCTATTTTAGGGTGGTGTATGTATGTTTGTGTACATGTGTTAGTGAACAATAGCACCTAAACTCTTAGTTCGAATGAGCTAAAAGTTAGCACGTGTGTTATAGGTTACCATAACACAAACCTTATTGATTTTGGTGAATATAGGACTTATAGTTTTTTGACGTATGGGCCCAAAGTTTTAAAAGCCTTATTCATCTGAGCTAAAATTTTATACACTTGTTATAAGTCACCGTTGTCCGAACTGTATAGATTTCGGTGAATTTGGCACATATGTATATATTTTTTTTTTTTACAGGGGCACAAAGAAAAATTCTTTTTCACTATGGTCTATGGGTCCAAATTTTTTAAAGTGCGATAGCGTCTAAACGACTTATTCGATTGAGCTGATAATTTGTACAAATGTTACAGGTTACCGCAGCACGAATTGTATAGATTTTGGTGAATCTAGCCATTTTTGAATTTTACAGGGACACAACGAGAAATTCTTTATCATTGTGATCTATGAGCTCAAATTATTAGTGCAAAAGGGTAAAATTAAATATTAGTGACAAATACTCAAACAGCCGAATATAATTTTCTGTTTTGTTTATTGAACGACTTGTCTTACTTTAATTCATTTATACAACCATTAATTACTTAATGTTCGGAAATTCGATTCCAGATTTTTCGTTTATTCATTTTACCGATCGGCGATGATATGTCAAGTAGTGATTCGTTATACGGTAATCTGGCTATTATTCGACTCTCCGGACGGACGGCAAATAACCAGTAAGCTCTTCTTTGCCGGGTACGTACACTGAGAAATATATATATATATATATATATATATATATATATATGCCGCATTCTTCAAGAACGAATAAGTAATCATATTCCGAATCCGAAAACAAGAAATATAGATTTTTGAGCTGTGCGTATAAGGCAAACAAATAACCTAAATAGACTAAATGATCGAGAATTTCTAGTCTGTACTTCTCTAGATGGTGAAACAACAATACAAATATTCTGAATATTACGAATCCTTTATACTGCGAAAAATTCTCGCTTAATTTTCTAAAAGTGAGTCATAAACCAAGATTATAATTATTAAAAATCACCTCTTGTGTTAACGTTTATTTGCAGAGATTTTTAAATAAGTTTGACCACGATGATATAAGAAAACGCTATAGAATTCCAACAAAGGTTCTTAGAACTCGCTAGAAAAAGGAACTGGAATTTATGAGGATGATATGGAACTATATTTAAGAGAGCCACAATTTAGTTTTTAGCTGTTAGTCACAGAATTTTTTCTTTGTGTAGTGCCGTCCAAAGGTTTCCAAGTTGTAAGTCATGTGCAATCACATATAGACCGGGAAAAGACCATTAGGTTTCGTAGAAAAAATCCTAAAGCAGAGTTCATTATATCGTCTATAACATACTGAATTTTTCTGATATTAAAATGGCTTTTTTTTTAAATATATGTTTCACTAAACAAAGTGATACAATAATACAAAGTGATAAAGTATTGTCTCACAAGCATGCACAGTTTTTTTTTTTTTTTCTTGTTTTTTGTTTTTTGTTTTTCTGTTAGTGTTCATATTTATTATTATTATTTTTTTTTTAAATAATTATTAACTACTATTAGTTATTTAAAATTTTATATACATTTTCTTGAGTAATTCAGTTTTTTTTTTTTTTTTTTGTTGTTTTTTCGTTTTCGTTTTCTCTTTTGGATATGTTGTGAAATTTGTATCAAAAATGTGTTTTGTTAGCTGAAAGCACACAAGATAAATAAATTATTTAAAGCAATTACAATTCACTTATTCTGACGAAAATGTTTAAAAAAACTCTGAAAAAAAATTCTGTAATTGACATCTAGAATCAAAATTGTGGCTGTAGTAAAAATAGTTCCATGTCATCCTTATAAATTCTAGTCCCCTTTGAAAGCGAGTTCTAGAAACCCGTATTAGAATTCTAGAGCGTTTTCCTATATTATCAAAGGGGCTAAACTTATTTAAAAATATCTGCAGATAAATACAAATAAAAGAGGCGAGTTTTAGCAACTATAATCTTGTTTTATGATTCAATTCTAGGAAATCAAGCGTGAATTTATGGCAATACAATGGATTCATAATATTCAGAATATTGTTTCACCATCTAGAAATGTATATACTAGAAATTCTCGATCATTTCGTCTATTCAGCTTATTCACGTGCCTTATACTCGTATGCATAGCTCGAAAATATATATTTCGAGTATAGGGAGTTTGAAAAGGACTAATTATTCGTTCTAGATGAAAGCAGTATGTATTTTTTTTCTTAGCGAAATCATTACATATAGAAAATAAAAACAAGTAGAAAATTTACATTCACTTTTTGTTTTCAGTATGCCTACGTGGGTCACATTCTGGCGCAGCTTTTACACGAATATTTTTCTATAGAAATATTTTATAATACGTTTCTACAACTGAATAAAGAAAAAGAAATCATTGCTCATAAATACCGATACGAAACATGTGTCTATAAGTTTTTTATGTTTGATTTCTTAAACTCACATGAATAATTCTTAAAGAGTTTCTGACTGAGTTGATGCTTGAAAGTGTAAGTTTAAGCTAGTGCTTTTTTTTTTTTTTTTTCTTTTTTTGTGTGTGTGTGTGATTGAGGATTAAAATATTAATATATATATATATATATATATATATACAACTAAAAGATTCTGGTGACGTTTGACTATACAGACTGTAATTTCAAAATTTTTATAAAAAAGGTTCTGATGTAATCAAAGTTCCAATTATTTTGTCAAATGCTGATACATTTTAAAGTGGATTTTTTAAATACCTTTTCAGACACTTTTGTTTGTCCTCTCCAGTTCTGCCTAAAAAAGCGCATATTTTGGTTTTTTTTCTTCACTGCATTTTTCAATATATCTCTTTTTAATGTTTACGGTAGTTGTATGAGATGAGATGTGAGCAACTAAAATTGGAACCGTTACTAATTAAGATCATGTGATACGTTAGAATTTGTCAGTCGCCGAAATCTACCTGAGTAGTGACTTCTGCCAAGGAAAAATGGTTGAGTGAAATTAGATTCAAAAGATGGAAAAAAGTCTTCATTTCGTCTGAGTTTGTTTATTTTAGGAGACCTACATCTTAAATTAAGACTACATGAATGTTAAATTTGAGTAATTAGTTTGAATGAATGATATTCACGTATCGCGTTATTTATTTATTTTATTTATTTTTCCTGTTATATTAATCCTTGAAATATTTGTGAAAGACGCTTTGTAATTTCATTGCATTGAAAACATTTTTTTTCTGAAAAGGTTGAGAAATGTCGATGACATTTAAAATTTAGTATAAATAACAAAAAATCTATAAATGATTATTTTATTTTAAAAACACTGAAAATAACTTATATTTTGTTTGTTTGTATCTTTAAAATTTTTTCCCCAACTTAGAAATCGTTAATCGCATTGATAAATTAGTAATAATAATAGTAATCAGGTGTGACACCCATACAGTATATTTTACTTAACATTAAATGTATTGTAATGTATAAGGGAAAATATACAAGGTAGAAAATAGTTTTGGAAATAGTTTTAATTAACATACATTTCCACCCTTAACACCATAGATTAAGTATTAAAGCTAAATTCATTTAAAAAAAATAATAATAAGTCCTCTCTCAAATTTAAAATTTATTTCAAATTATTCATCAAAGTTTCGTCTATAGCATTAGTTGAATGTTATTCTGTTGTTTTGAGTAACTCTGAATAATAACTGTAAATTGTAAATGCAGTAGCCGTAATGTGTTTGAATAATTTTCCATTTTCCTGCACATTTACTACTTGCTCAATCTGTATAAATTTTTTCAAGTAACATCTTCATAGGATAAAGATTGAGAACACCGAATTTGGAACACTGAAACAGAATTATAGACAAACACACGTACAGGCCAACCGCAAAAAATCTTATTTTCCAATTCAGTGGACCACAAAACGTGTAAATATAGAAAAAACCCAATTTCAAAAATTTGACTCTAAAATAATACTTTTTCTACAGTCGGTAACAAAAGTGTCCAAACACTAGCAAAAATTCCTATACAAGAAAAGTACACTTAATACTGTTTTGTTAAATAAATCCTTGTCGAATCACATTCTTAGACTGACTAAGAACAGGATTCGACAAGTATTTATTTAGCAAAACTGTATTAAGCGTACTTTTTTTATATAAGAATTTTTGCTAGTGTTCGGACACTTTCGTTACCGACTGTACGTATATGGAAAAGTAAAAAATAAAAAAACTGTAAAATGTGAATTTAATTGAAAATAGTATTTGTGTAAAATATATCGATTTTCTTTTGAAATGCATTTAAAGATTTTTGTTTACTTTTTTTGCCATTAAAACGAAAAAAAAAAAAAAAAAAAAATCAACTTTTAATATCTACGAATTTTTCGTCGTCTGATCTTTTCATTTCACTTTGAATCAATATCCTCTCTCTGAATTTGGATGGAATTTTTAATTAAATACATAGTTCATTACATATGAAAAGTTGTACTAAGTCATCCACATATGTATCACGTTAAAGTACGTAGCTCAGAAATTGGCCTTGTTTGTAGGATGGAGAATGGTCACGGCATCTGAAAAAAAAAAAAAAAAAAAAAAAAAAAAATAAGCTAGCGCCATATTAGGCTAAATTGGTCATGTAATTGAAACGTGTACTGAATGTGCACGAAACTGTAAGCGTTTTCTACCCCTTAAATACTGAATTCTTATTTCTTCCTTTACTTATACCTTCATATATAATTTAAAGACAGCTGTTAAATATGAAAATACTCTATGATCCTGCCCTATCGGTTATATTATGTTATCGATGAAAATTCTATTATAACATTATGTACTACAGTGCTCTCAAAATTTTAGAGAGAGGTGAATTTTTGAAATAACAGTTCAAAAAATAAAGCGATAATGGCGGAAACAATTATCAGCATATGGAATCAGAATAAGCGTATTACAAGAAAGAAATGTTGTATAGGTTTTACAAAATTTTTGTAAGGAAATAATAATAATAATATAATAAAATAAAATAAACAAAATATGCTGTCTCAAAAATATAGAGACTTTTCGAGTACTTTGTATTTAAATTAAATTTGGATCCATTCTTTTGAGTTATCTTAAAAATTCTATAAGGCATGCTTAGAATTAGTGTTTGGAGAATAAGTGACTATAATTAGTACCAACTCTGCTATACTTGTTGCTTTTAAATTTGGAATAGTCGGAAACTGAAGACCATGGACCTACACCTCTCGTGCAAGTATTTTCCAAAGCTTTTCATTTGGATTTAGGAGTAAATCTATGCATTGTCTTGTTGGAATTTCCAGTACCCCTCCCCCCCCCCCCATCAAGATATTTCTAATTGGAAGCAGACTACTTTTAAGGACATTTTAATAACCTCCAGATTAATGTTGACTAGTATTCAAAACAATATCAGCAGTATCCGTTGTTCTGTTTAAATATAACGCGCCCCACACTATATAAAAGAACACTCTCCTTTTTGTCGACTAAAGAACTCATGAAGTTCTCGTTGTAGATCATGAAAATTGTATGTCCAACTATTAAAGCCAACCGATTGAATATTTTTTCGTCATTAACCATTTATCCGTCCAGTGACGAGAAACGCGTGAATTCTTTAGTCGAGGAAAAAGAAGGGGTTCTCTCTTCTCTCATAGTGTGTGGCACGTTTTGTTTCAACGGAACAACGGATATGGCTGATGTTGCTTTTTTCAATGGTCTACATTGCTCTAGGGATTATTGAAAATGGAGAATCAAGTTATTGTTGCAGACTGGCCAGCCATATCACTCCAGACCTGAATCCAATTCAAAACCTTTGGGAAGTACTTGCGCGAGAGGAGTTTGCCCATGGTCTTCGGTTTTCGACTATTCAGAAGTTAAAGGAACAAGTAGAGTAGAGTTGGTACTCATTACCATTACAGCCACACATTCACCAAACACTAATTCTAAGTATGTCTGATAGGATTTTCAAGATAATTCAAAGGAATGGATCCAACATTTGAAGTTAAATATAAAATATTCGAAAAGTCTCTATATTTTTAAGACAGCATATTTTCTTTTATATTTTTTTACAAAAATATCTGTAAAACCTATACTGTAATTCTATGTTGTAATACGCATATATTCTGACTCCATATGCTTATAATTTTTTTATATGATTATTACTTCATTTTTTGAACTGGTGTTTTTAAAAATCAACTGTCTCTAAACTTTTCAGACGCACTGTAAAACAAATTCACTGAATTTTAAAAATATATATTTTGCTGTACTTATTATTTTATCAACATGAAAGCTGAAGTGCATTTTGCTATTATTTACAATATGTTATCTGTTGTTAATTATTTGTAGGTATTATTAATTATTCATATTTTTCTACTGTAAATATGCCTGTATACGAAAAATGGATCGTCAAAAATGAATTTTATTTCGAAACCTTTGAATAACTTTGATTGAGCTATCATTAGACTTTCATTCCACAACATTAATTGGATTCTTAAAATAACTTGATTTCTGAGAAATTAAGATTTAAATTAGTTGGGGAATTTGATAAAAGATTTATGATTTTTAAATTTTAAAAGAAAAAAAGAAAATAAAGTGCGAAAAATTTCCTAAGGTTTGCTAGTTTTTATTTATTTATTATCATTATTATTTTAAGTTGTTAATACCTGTTTTCGAATCGGCAATTACATTGTTGGTGGGCGTTGTAATCAAACATCATACATTTTATAAATGCACTACAATTGTTTTGGCCAAAGTTTTTCTTATCATTACGGCCTATGGGAAGAATTTGTATGTACCGCGATAGCCACCGCAAAAATCAAGCTATTGACTTGCAATTTGGTACATATATTTATGAACCACACAGAAGTTTAGCTGTATAGTTTTGGGTGTGTATTCTGTTTGTAGTTTGTGTACAGGGACACACCAAATTTTTTCTTATCATTACTGCCTATGGGTAGAATTTGTATGTACCGCAATAACGGCCGCAAAAATCCTCCGAATGACTTGAAAATTGCCACACACATTCAGTCTCTGTATAGAAATAGCTATATATTTTTTATGTCTATACTTTTTATGGATTGTGTACAGGGACATGTCAAAAATCTTATCATTACAGCATATGGGATGAATTTCGTTTAAACGCATTTTGACATCATTTCTCTGCTATTAACAAAACGAAATTAGCGTACATTACTGAGATACTTAAACTTACGTTTTCTGCAAAAAATATGTGCTCTTAGGCTTCCTAATTACATGACTATAAAAAAGTGTTCTGACAATGTAACGTAATCAGCCAAATTATGACAAATTTTGAACTTCATGAAAAACGTATAATAAGCTGAATAGTTTTTACTGGTGTATACAATGTTTATGGTATGTTTACGGAGACACACAAAATAATTTTGTAACGTTAGAACCTATGAAAAAAATTTATTTAAGTTCACTTTAATGCGTTTAATCTGCTTTCAACATCATAGAATTAACAGACATTATGAAGAGGCTTAAAAGCATGTTTTCTCTAGAAAAAGGATAGTACGTATAGACTAAATAATTTAGTTACAGGACCCCACAAAAGAATTCCGATGACGTGCTGTAATCATCCAAGTGATGTCAAATTAGGTTGAAATATTAATGAGTTATAATTAATTAAATAGGTGTATTCTTTTTAGTGTATATAATAACTGTGGCTCCTTTTCTGGGATACTTCGTACTGTCACGGTATATAGTCGGTATTTCTTAAAATTGTATTTTAACATGCTTACACCTCCTTACATATAATGAAATTTTATTAGAATTTAAAGAAAAAAGTTTTTCAGAGGAGAAGTGTGGGCATAGAATTGTTAATTCATTTACAGGGTTACACAAAATAATACAGATATGTTATGTAATCATTTTGCATGAAATTTGGTACAACTATTTATGAATTACAGGGAATAATTATAAGACAATCAGTTATTAGGAATACATATATATACATATAACACACACATATATATAGACATATATTTATTTAAAGAGAGACAGCGGGGGGTTGAGGGGGACGGCAGCCCCCCTCAGAAAGTTTCTGTTTATGTAGCAAATGAATTGAATTAATATATATATATATATATATATATATATATATATATATATATATATGTATATATATATATATATATATATATATATATATATATATATATACATATATTATTTAATAAAGAATTAAAAAAAAAATGTTCTGTTGAATAATGCTTGATGCAAATAGGACGTTGAGGCTCTTGATCTGCAGATCCATTAGTAATTTTAAATCGATCACTAGTGAATAAAATAGGGTATTCGCAACTTCCTAACAAAGCAAAAAGCACACGTAGCAACAACAACAAAAAAAAAAAAAAAAAAAAAGTATCATTATTCTTAAACAGCAATCGTGTTGTAATTTCCATTCTCTAAATTGATTTGATAATACTATCAGTATATAATTTATTGGCAACATAAGAAATTAAAGCTTAAATAATATTCTAATTGCCGAAATGTAGTGGAGCCCTCCCTGTTGAGACTCAAAAAGATTTTGGGTTTCGTCTGTGTGTTTGTGTCTGTCTGTCTTACAAATTGGCACACACGTTCAGGCTCTGTATAGAAATAGCTGTATAATTAATTATATCAATATTTTTTATTGATTGTGTACAGGGACACGCCATTCTTATCATTACGGCATATGGAGTGAATTTCGTTTAAAAGCATTTTTACATCATTACTTTCCAATCAACAAAATTAAATTAGCGTGCATTACAGAGTTGCTTAAATTTATGTTTTCTGCAGAAAATATGTGCTCTTAGGCTTCCTAATTAATGTACAAGACCATACAAAAATGTTCTGACAATGCAACAAAATCAGCCAAATTATGTCAAATTTCGAACAATTATTCATGGAAAGCGTAGAATAAGCTGAATAGTTTTTACTTGTGTATACAATATTTATGGTTCGTTTATGGAGACACACAAAAGAATTTCGTGACATTAGAGCCTATGGACAGATTTTTTTTTTTTTAAGCGCACATTAATGCGTTTATGCTGCATTCAACGTAATGGAATTAATATACAATATAAAGATGCTTAAAAGCATGCTTACTCTTGAAAAATGATATGTATAGCCTAAATAATTTATTTACGGGACCCCACAAAACAACTCTAATGGCATCCTGTAATCATCCAAATGATGTCAAATTAAGGTGAAATATTAATGAGTTATAATTAATTAAATAGTCGTATTCTTTTTAGTGTATATTTACTGTGGCTTCTTTTCTGGGATACATAAAATAATTTCGTATTATTACGGTCTATAGTCGGTATTTCTTAAAAGTATATTTTAACATGGTTACAACTTGTTAAATATAATGAAATTTTATTAGAATTTTAAAAGAATGTTTTGCAGTGGAGAAGTGTGGGCATAGAATTGGTAATTCATTTACAGGGTTACACAAAATAATTTCGATAAGTTATGTAATCATTTTGCATGAAATTTCGCACAAGTATTTATGAATTATGGGGAATTAATACAATACAATCAATTATTAGGAATATATATATACAGATAATTATATACAGATAATTGTAGAAAGAGAGATTCAGCGGGGAGTTGAGTGGGGCGATAGGCTCCCTCAGAAATGTTTCTGTTTATGTAGCAAATCAATTGAATCAATATATATTATATAATAAGGAATAAATAAAAATGATTTGTTGAACAATGCGTGATGAAAATAGGACGTTGAGGCTCCTGATCTGCAGATCCACTTGTAGTATTTTAGTAGACAAGATTAGCTATGTTTGCGAAAAGCAACATACAACATTTTAAGGGTTAAAGAAAAATATATAAAGAAATGTATATAGAAAATAATAATAATAAAACATGGAGGGATCTTTAAATTTATGCAATGAATCCGTATAACAGTTCTTTTTTTTTTCTTTTATTTACTTTCACCTTTACTTAAGTGTATTTTAATAAAGGACCATTAAAAAAGTGTAGAGCAGCCTTTCTATGATTAAATTGTTTATATTAAAAAAAAAAAAAAAAAAAAAAATCCAGATATTTTTACAAATACCTGATTTCTAAGTTTTTCTTTACCATTGTGATTTTACATAGAAGTCTTTAATTTAGTTTTAATAATAAAATATAAAGGTAATTGATGTCCCGTTTAATATTTGTAAATATATTATACAATCAAAAACAGTTCTCTTTTTAATGATTTGTCCTATTAAATTTTCTTTAAATTATTAAATAAAAGGTTTTTACACATTTCTTCCCTGTTTAACAATTTCTCTCAAAATTTGTTTACCGTATAAATTTGCAATTTATAAAAAGTTGTATGAATGGTTAAAACGAATCCGAAACGTTCTAATTTATTCTAGTATACCAAGTAAACTAAAAATAATTTTTGTATTTAGTCTGGAATTTGAAAATGAATTCAGAAAATTTTGTAAATATTAAATTTTCAGAAATTCAAATATATTTGTAAAATAAAATGTTTCTTAATAGAAAGAATAACTTTTTTTCCCCTTTTAATTATATGATAACGTTTGAGAACTTTCTGAATTTGTATATTATTATTACATATTCTAGTTCATACGTCTTATAAAATATAGGATTTTTTAAAAAACATTCATGTCTGTTTTTTTAACTAACTTTTTTAAAATTTATTTACAGGATGACTTTCCACCTACCCGGAAGTAAACGAATCTTTTGTTGGGTGAGTTCTTTTTCACTTTTTAAAGACTGCGATGTCACCTTGTTTCTTTTTAAGCAAAAGATAAGGAAAAAAAAAAAAAACTTCTTTTTTTCATACATATAAATACATGATGCTACCCCTCAAGATCGTCAACTCCATTTTATTTCTATTTCTACATCTCGTGCGGTGATGAACAAAAAGTGCTAAAACAGTTCAGTTGAAAAGAATATTTTTTTAATCTGAAATAGGGTGTGAAATGCTTGAGTTTACTTTCTTTTTTTCACCTTCTTTTTTTCTTCCCTTCAATGTTTTCTCGTAATGCACTCTAACACCTTAAAATACATCCCACAATTACTTTTCGTTAACAAGTTAATTCATTTAATATCGGTTAATTAAGTTAGAAGTTTGGTGGAACTTAGACGATTTTAAACACTAGAGAAGAAGAAATTGTCACCGAATAAAACACTAGGGAATACTAGGCATACATACGAATCTCTTTGGTATATTGCCAGATTAAAAAAAAAAAAAATCTTTTACTGTATTCTTTTTTAATAATACCTTTAGAACCTACTACTGCAGAAGGAAAGCTTTGAAAAGTTTAGATAAAACACCATGTTGAGTGGATTATTTTTTAACACACAGAAAAGGAGAAAAATTACATTATTGTCGGCTTGTTTATAAACAAGAAAGTGATTTGATGATGGTGGTAGTAAAATAGGTTTTTAAAACTGATTATTTACTTGAAGGATCTAGGCCTAGGTCAGGGGTCGATCCAGGTTTTAATTTTTGGGTCCCTTTTTTGTGAAAAACAAAATATTTTTGTGAAATATAAAATATTTTTGTGAAAAAGTAAAATATTGTGTAAAATCTTCCGTTTTTACAATCACTTTATGTAATGTTTAATATCAAGTTAATAGAGTTTCGTTGAGTCAAATTAAGGCATTAATTAAATATAATACTGAAAATATGAAAACATTTAATAAAAGGATCATTTTTATAAAACAAAATCTTGTGAAGGGACTCATTTTATAAATTTGAATTTTGTGAAGGGTCCCTTTTTATGGATTTGATTTTTGTGAAGGGTCCCTTTTTATGAATTTGAATTTTGTGAAGGGTCCCTTTTTACTATGTGGAATTTTGTGTAGGGGCCGCTAAAGGGACCCAAATTTTGTCTGGATCGATCCCTGTAGGTAGATACTCTTCTTGGATGGGGAGTGGTTTTAACTGCTATTAATCCAAATTCATGCGAGTTTCGGAAAAAAACTACGAAAGAAACTGAAGGACTAGGCCGACAAACGCACCCTGCGCCCGATTACTTTATAAAATTTTAATACGTCATATTGTGACATAATAGAAGACAATGGAAAAAGATCGTCGTTATTTATATTGAACAAATGAAAATTGAACAAACGAAAGCTTCCACACATATATATATATATATATATTTTTTTTTTTTTAATTTCCAAAATATAAAATGTTCCTAATTTTCTTATCTGTTAAAGAGCGGCATTATACTTATATCGGTTAAAACATGGAATTCTAAAACAGATCTTAATACAGATTCTTAATTTTTTATATGCCAACCAATGACTGTTTTCATATCAGAGTTTTTAATTATTAAAACCATGACCATCAACAAACAGTTTAGTATTATGATTATTTAAAGTTTATTTATTAGTTTATTATTATTATTATTATATTCTTTAAAATATTTTTAAAAAAAGTTGGGCATTTTAGAATATCCAAATATCCAAACATCATAACTAACAAATCTATGTCATAAAATCTAATCACAAAGTTGGTATCGTAATCAATGGTGCAAGTATGATATAGGGGAAGGTAGCCTAAAATGATCCTCTTAAGGAAAGATTTGTGTAAAATAACGTAACTGTTTGAATAAAACTTTGGTCATTTCCTAGTATCTTTTACACTATATTTTGCGTTATAAATATATATCAATAATATTTTAAATCCAAATTTGAGCAATGAAAAAATAGATTTATGAAAAAGTGTCCAAAGGATCATTTTACCCTCACCAAAGGGCAAAATGGTCCCTCATTTAAAAATAAGTGAAAATTGTTTTTCATTGGAAAAATAAAGGAAATGAAAGTAATTATGACAGTACATAATGAAATAAAATAAGTAAACCATGGCTTATTTCTGTACAGGAAAGACTGTATATCTAAATAAATAGAAAGTTGGTGCTTATCTTATGACTCATGTTATAAACCCCACTTTTTCAAAGAGTTCTATTCAAATGCGCAGTACCGAGATTGTTTGAATTCCGCTGTTATTTCTTTTTGATTTAGTACAACTAATTTATGTGTTACCCTGTAGATAGCGCTATCTGTGTGGAAGAAAACATATGTGGATCGTTTTGCCCGCTAGGATCATTTTAGGCTACCTTCCCCATGTATTTTTTGTCAGCACCTTTATTATTAATGCCACAAATAACTTATTCTTTACGTAAGCTGATATTTCGTTTTGCCTTGGGAAAAAACTCTTAGAAGATCAGGTTAATTATTTTTATTCTCGATAATTATTCCTTCCCCCCCCCCCACCCGTCCACCCACTATGGTAGGTTATGTTTCAAAATTAATATTAGATAAACTTTAAAAAATTTTAAAATATTTTTTATTTAAAGTTAGTGCATGTGACCTGAGATTTACTATCAAAATTTACTAGCATTAATCAAAAGGACGTTAGTAAAAGTATGTTTTATAGTTTTCTGCAATATTTTCTTTCCTTTATTCTATCCTTTTAAAAAATGTGTGAATAAAACAAAGTTTCATAAAAAAGGTAGGCTGAGATAGAGAAGCAAAGGTAGAAAAAAAAAAAAAAAAAAAAAAAAAAACGTAGAAAGATTGTCATTGTTTTTTCTTCTTGTCAGAGACTACTGTGAACTAGAAATGGTCCTTTGCGCTCTGATTGCTGTTGGGCGAAGAGTATTTATAGCAATTTACGGCGACAGGAAGCTGCTTTCCCTGTCATGAATTGCATAGAAAGGAAAAACATTTGTTCGATAATTAGAAAGCCAACAGGAGAGTAAATACAGTTTTTAATAACGCTGAAAAAATAGTGGTTGGTGTAGAAGTTAAGAAAAGTCTTAAAGCCGATAAAAACAGATGACTTCCATGCGGCATGAAGATGAATACATGTGATGATATAATCTGATAATGTGATGACTTTACTGAAAGTAAAAGATGAAAAATATTTTACTAGAAAATCAGAAAGAAGCTGCTTACTTATTTAGAGCGTTAACATATCGAAGACGGCAAAATTTTAAATTTTTGACATCAATCTAAAGATAACATCTACTAAATCATAATATATTATTAATCCTTAGTGAAAGCTCTCAAAAATATTTGAGAAAATAGGGATAAAAATTCTGTTTCAACATTTTTTCTTTTTATCAGACTAATATCTGGGAGTACCTGTTCATATAAATTGGTGTAAAATCACACTGTGAGTTTAAAAATAAAGCAGGATTGATTTAAATGAAAGCATGAGACATTGGCAAATTATTTTGTATTAAAATGCTAAGTACTTACATGAAAATATATTATAGATGATGAAAGGTTAAAAAAAATTATAAAATCTTCATTAAAAAAAGTCATTAAATTAGTGTCATGTCAGCGACACTAATAACTCATTTTTTGACTTTTTCCAAAAATTGCATTTTTTTTTTTTTCTTTTTTTTTTTTTTTTTTTTTGGACTGAAGACTATTAGTCTAAATAGTCCGAATAGTAACGAATAGCCCCTCCGTACTAAACTGAATTCTGCTTTTGCCTGAATTTCATCAGATTTTTTTATTTATTTATTTATTTTACTTTTTTGAAAGAAAAAGAAAAGAAAAGAAAATTTATAATAATTAGTTTCGAAACGGACAATATCGAAAAAGGTTTTTTTTTTTTTTAAATAATTTTGAATTAGGAAATAAAAAGCGCGAGTGCAGAATGAAATAAAAAATAAAACAAGATAATTAAGTTTGAGTTTGAGTTATTAATTTAAGAATACTATTGATATAGTACCTTTTTTTTTCTCTTTTTTTTTTACTTTAACCATATAAAAATGCATAAATTTTTGTAACATGAAAATCGTACATGGAACGATTAAAATATTTTTCGTTTGTTACTAGTTTTGATTTTAAAGAAAAGAACTTAATAAAAATTAAATTCAAAATTGTGATAAAATACTGAAAAGAATGAAATAAGAATTCATTTTACAGTTTAAATCAAACAAAGAGTTAAGAATATGAAGGTCATTTAATTTTTAATTAATTACTATTATTATTATCTTTTTTTTTTTTTTTTTTTTTTTTTTTTGAAAGAAAAAGAAAAGAAAAGAAAATTAATAATAATGAGTATCGAATCGGACAGTATCGAAAAAGTTGAAGAAGCCCTTTTTTATACTAATTTTTTTTTTTTTTTTTTTTTTTTTTGAATTTGTATAATTAATTATAGTTAACAGAAGTCGAATGTACTTTTCTTCTTTATTGTGTGAGTGACTTTTTTTTTTTTTTTATCGTCTTTTCTTTTTTTAATTTATCTGTATTCATTTTAATCTAAAGAAAATCATACATTTTAGATTTTATTTTAAATATTTAAACCATTTTAGTGGGTGAGTAATATATAGGCTGAAACTTACAGAGACTGTAAAAAGAAAAAAATCTAGTGCGATACAACCACACGACTTCCCTTACCCACCATAACACGTATTATATTCAATTTTGAGAGATAATGTGATCAGAAGACATAAAATTAACCTAACAAGGTAGACACCTAAAAATTTTTCCATAAGAGAACACTGATACACGTGTAAATACATATAAAACAGAGTTTACATAACAAGTTATAAAAAAAAATATATATATATCGGTAGAGCCATTTTATGAAAGACAAATTTCCAAGATTTAAATCTGACCTACCTAATCAGGATAACTGTTAATTTTCCAGTAATAACCACGTAATGCATGAAAAAGATACCTAAAATGGGTTTATGTAATAATTTTCAAGAAAATCGCTGGAGCCGTTTTTGAGATACCAATTTTACCAAAACTTGGCATACTCAATTGTTGACCGAAAAACAACAATTATATATAGTTCTATCTTTATTAGTTTCAGAGTTGTAATAGTCAGAATATTCCACACACACATACACACATACTGACTAATTCCAAAAACTAGTTTTTTGGACCCAGGATAACTTAAAACATGTAAATCAGGGGAAACTCGATATCAAATTTTCGGGCCGAATAGAGTACTTCCATTAACTATGGTAGTCGGGTAATGGAAACAAAAAACGCTAATATATATTTTTTCACCTTTTTTTACGCAGTGATAGTTTTTATGTAGTTAGACTAACTAATAATTAGAAATGATAGTTTTTTTTTTTTTTTTTTTTTGACTGTATTACGATTAGAACTCATCATAAACTCATAGAGCAACAAATCTAAATTGCAAGTTGCGTGTTGTTGTGTTCCTGATTTTTTTTATCATTAAATATATATTAAACTATAGATTATTTTCAAGTAGTTTAAAATTAATGTCATTGGAGCAACAACTTCGTCAATCTGTTAATTCTGATGATTGTCAGTCCTTGTAATTAACAGTTGTTATTATTATTATTATTATTAATCTTCTATATTTTCTCTTAATTGTTGCTTGGCTGTTGTTTTACTCTTCAGTAATGAGCAGCTAGTTACGTAATGGAATAAATACCATTCCTAAGCATGGTACTACCTTTTTCTTCGTTATGATATTGCCTTCATGCATATATCAATTTTTTTAAATTTTATTGAATACTTTTGAAGTTTTGCGAGTTATTGCTTATAAACCGTAGAACCTTTCGGTATATAGTTTTCGTAGTTTTAACAAGTTTTTAATAGTCAATTTATGTCACAATATTTGTATACACATTATATGTTTAATTTAGAGATAAAAGTTTATCATACATTCACCTTTCACAAGTACTTTTTTTTCAAAATACCCAGTTTTTGGGTGGTGACCTCGGGTAAATACATGGTTAAATACCCAAAAAATATTTACCTACCCACTGGGTATTTACACACCCCAAATCACCAAGTTTGACACATTTAAATATTCCTTGACTTTTATAAGTAGCTAAGTTAATGTATTAATCCCGTTGTTTGTACAATAACTTTAAGCATATGTACATATAAATCGAAAAAAACCTGACATTTGATGCAATTTTAAATCAGCTGATACATAGCGTTTGAAAAAAGAACCCAAAGGTATTGCCGTTGTGAAAATTATATATTGTTGCGTACTTGGGGGTTCGTGAGTTGTCCGAGAATGAAAGGCCAAACGTACAAAAATTCAGTAATTTATTCACAGAAAGTTCCAGAAAAATACAGGTCTATAAACCAAGTATCAGCTTCAATTCGACCAGTAAACACAGCTTACACAGCAAACACATAAAAGTTTTACAACAGCTTAAACAACAGCTGTCAATAGCAAATCCACAGTACAAACTGTATAGCAATAACACTTAAAGCAAGTCTCTTTCGAAGAGGCTCAATGCAAGCTGACCGACTCTGATCACAGACTGAACTGAACTGAACTGACTCTCTGCCTTGGCGAGAAGCGCTCCTTATATACTGTTCCATGGAACCCAGATTTTTCGAGAAAACTCTAGAAAGTGGTCAACCAATCAACTTACAGCTTCCATATTTGGTATATCCCATATAAGGATTTTCTCGCCAAGGTCGCCAAAAAACAAATCGCCAAGGTGGGAAAAAGTCGCCAAATTTGGCGCCAAATCCATTACCTGCCTTATTGGGCTTTTTAATGCGTTTTTAAGGGGAAATAAGGCTATTTCAACGCTAAAATGACTAGAAATGGACAAAATTAGCACTTTATCAACTTACTAAGCCTCTTTAAAAGAATTTATACAAAAATAAACACAATTATTTACAATTTTGTAACACTGCCCCCCTCCCAAGGACTGCACGTCCCGGGCAGTGCAACCCTTGGTTAAGAGGCGAAACTAACCAAATTTACACAATCTGAAATACAAAAACTAAGTTGCATATAACGACAAAATAGAAACAAAAATCAAGTGAGAAATATTTACAAAATTCACAAATATGTACAAGTATTTATATACAAATATTTACATTACGCATGCGCAAATTTTACCAGTATTTACATTTTTAATTTTAATATTACCGTTACTTGTGGTACTTGGCTAGCCTATTATAGTGCACCACCCTCGGTTTTGATGAAGGTGTTTTAGTGATCCGCACCACTACATCATTCAGCCTTTTTAAGACTGTGTATGTCCGTCCCAGTTGCACTGTAACTTGGGAGAGAGTCCTTTGCGTCGAACTGGATTCCACAACCAGACCTTCTCTCCTTCCTGGAACTCATGTTGTGTAGCCTTTAGATCGTACCTTGTCTTCATTTTCTCCGTTGCCATGTTAATCCGCTCCCGAGCAAAGTTGTGTACGTCCTTAAATCGTGCCTGGAGATCTTGGATGTACTCCTCGGGCGATGAAGGCGCATCGGGTGGACAACCAAACAGGAGATCACAAGGGAGACGAAGTTCACGTCCGAACAGCACCTGGGCTGGAGTATAGCCGGTGGTTTCATGGACAGCACTTCGATAAGCCAGCGGGAACAATGGCAACTTCAAGTCCCAATCTTGCTGGTTCCTTGATACTAGAAGTGAGAGGTTATTCAGGATGGTACGATTGAACCTCTCGACCATGCCGTCCGACTGGGGATGTAAGGGTGTTGTCCGGGTTTTGTCTATGCCGAGTAGTTGACACAGTCCTTTGAAAACATCAGAGGTAAAGTTCCTACCTTGGTCGGTATGAAGTTGTAGGGGCGTGCCGTACCTTGACACCCATTGCTGCGCTAGGACCTCTGCGACTGTGCATGCCTCTTGATTGGGAATGGGATATGCCTCAGGCCACTTGGTGAAATAGTTCATCACGACGAGGATGTATTTATTTCCACTGGAGGTCCGTGGCAAAGGACCCAAGATGTCGATTGCAATCCGTTCGAATGGTGCTCCCACGTTATACCGTTGCAGTCTTCCTCGACTTCGCTTCTGCGGGCCTTTACGTGCCGCACAAGCATCACAGGATTTACACCATTTCTCCACATCCTCCTTTGCCTTGCACCAGTAGAAGCCTTCCCGAACTTTCTGCAGAGTCTTCATTACCCCAAAATGGCCTCTGGTAGAGCTACTATGCAGTTGTTCTAAAACAGCTGAAATTTTTGATCTTGGTAATAAAATCTGCCATCTGAAGCTTTTCCCATCATCAGATTCCCACTTTCTGTATAATACGCCGTTTCTGATATGAAGAGAGTCCCAAAGTGCCCAATAACTTTTCGTAATGGGACTAAATCTGGAAATGTCCTGCCAGGTAGGTCTGTTGCTGGTCGTCTCCTTCAGTTGTAATATAGGCTTTACGTCAGGATCTTCCATCTGGGCTTTCCTAAATTCTTCGTCACTCCATGGGTCGGGATCTTGTTCTGATGGTGTTGCGACAGTAACTTGGCGAACAACTGGCTTTATTCTTTGGTGTTTATCCTCGGCTTTAGAGATGTATTTATGATCTTCAGATGGAGGCTTCCGCAAGAATGCATCTGAATTTTCCCGAAGAGCTCCTTCTGGGTGGCAAACTTCAGAGACATTCTTGGTTGCTTCTCTAGGTGTTCTCACTGGGCAGCTTCGTTTGATATGCCCGTCTTTTCCACAGCCCCAGCATTTATTTGTTGGAGTCTTCCCTTCTTTCTTAATCTCAAGAATGCGTAGTCTTCTATTAATTTCTGCAATCATTTCCTCAATCTCTTTAAGATCATCTTGAGAGCCGTTCACTTTGTGTGCTGTGCTGTTCTGGCGATGTTTACAGGAGGCTTGTTGGGCAGTCTCGAGCTTTAGGGCATACACCAAGGCTGACTCCACATCCTTCACGCCGGAGAGTCTGTGGGCTTTTTGAATATCTGGATCTCCGATAGCATCAAAGAAATATTCTAGGGCCAGATCATTGCGTGTTTCAGGATGACAGTCTGAGAAAGCCAAATGTGAAAGCCTCTGGATGTTTGATGCCAGTTCTTGTAAGCTTTCCCCTGGTCTCTGACGACGGGAGCTTAGCTGGAGTCGACTATATTCTTTGGACCATTTCGCTCCAAAACGTAGCTCTAGTGCTCTGGTTACAGCTTCGAAGTCATATCGCTGTTTCTTCGAAAGGGTCTCCAGAATATCTGCGGCGTCGCCCCGCAACGACACTACCAGATGAGCCGTCTTTGCAACAGAGTCCCAGCCGTTTGCTTCAGCTACGATGGAAAACTGCGTCTTATATACATGCCAGGAGGAACTGCCATCGTAGGTAGATAGCTTAATAAATTCCTGATTCTGGATTCTTCTCAGTTCCTGATCAAAATTTTCTTTAACTTTCTCCTCGAAACTCCGTTCTATCCTCGTAATACTCTCTTCAACCTTCATAACATTTTCTTCTATCTTCATAGCTTTCTCTTCAAAACTTTCTTCTATTTTCAAAACTTTCTCCTCAAAATTTTCTTCTATCTTTATAACTTTCTCTTCAAAATTTTCCTCTATCTTTATAACTTTCTCTTCTATTCCATCCATTCTATTTTCCATCACTGTTAATTTACCCTCTATTGATTCTTTCACCGTTGAAAGCTCTCTGTTCATCTCATCTTGGTTAGATTTAATTTCTTCGGTCAAACTGGCTTCCATCTTTTCCTGAACTGCTTTCATTTCCTTCATTTCTTCAGTCACGCCGTCTTTCAATTCTTTTTGTCCTTCTTTCATTTCTCTTTGTGATGTTTCCATTTTCTCTTGTGCTGCCTTCATTTCTTTCATCTCTTGACTCAGGCTATCTTTCATCTCTCTTTGCGATGCTTCCATACTTTCTTTCATCTCTCTTTGCGATGCTTCCACCTTTTCCTGTCCTGTTTCCATTTTCTCTATCAATCCAGATCTTAACTCATTCATCTGAGCAGTGAGACCTTCTAGAAATTTCTTCATTTCTTGCTCCATAGCCCTCGTTATCACCATTCACAGACAATCCCACTTCTGACACCAGAAATGTTGCGTACTTGGGGGTTCGTGAGTTGTCCGAGAATGAAAGGCCAAACGTACAAAAATTCAGTAATTTATTCACAGAAAGTTCCAGAAAAATACAGGTCTATAAACCAAGTATCAGCTTCAATTCGACCAGTAAACACAGCTTAAACAACAGCTGTCAATAGCAAATCCACAGTACAATCTGTATAGCAATAACACTTAAAGCAAGTCTCTTTCGAAGAGGCTCAATGCAAGCTGACCGACTCTGATCACAGACTAAACTGAACTGAACTGACTCTCTGCCTTGGCGAGAAGCGCTCCTTATATACTGTTCCATGGAACCCAGATTTTTCGAGAAAACTCTAGAAAGTGGTCAACCAATCAACTTACAGCTTCCATATTTGGTATATCCCATATAAGGGTTTTCTCGCCAAGGACGCCAAAAAAATCGCCAAGGTGGGATAAAGTCGCCAAATTTGGCGCCAAATCCATTACCTGCCTTATTGGGCTTTTTAATGCGTTTTTAAGGGGAAATAAGGCTATTTCAACGCTAAAATGACTAGAAATGGACAAAATTAGCACTTTATCAACTTACTAAGCCTCTTTGAAAGAATTTATACAAAAATAAACACAATTATTTACAATTTTGTAACACTATATATATATACATATATGTTTCATTTTGAGATAAAAGTTTATCATACATTCCCCTTTCACAAGTACTTTTTTTTTGCAAAATACCCAGTTTACCCAGACCTCGGGTAAATACCCAAAAAATATTTACCTACCCACTGGGTATTTACACAACCCACATCACTAAGTGTGACACATTTAAATAGTCCTTGAATTTTATAGGTCGCTAAGTTAATGTATTAATCCCGTTGTTTGTACAATAAGTTTAAGTATATGTACATAAACTTGAAAAAAAAACCTAACATTTGATGTAATTTTAAATCAACTGATACACAGCGTGGGAAAAAAAAAACCCCAAAGATATTGCCGTTGTAACGCATCCTTTGAAGACGCCCTCTATATTAAAAGTTGAATATTCTAACAGTAATATAATAATTTATAATGCATATCATTTTAGTGAGTTATGGTTTTTTATTTATTTACATTCAAGACTTCATAATCAAAAATCCTGTCTCAAAATAACAAAATATATTCATAGATGTGTTCCGATAAAATTAGTTCTTCACGAATACCCAATTTAGTGGCAGTTTTTCAGCTATTGCATCATTCATCAAACCAGTATATCAATCAAGTTGAACCATCATTCATTTCACATTCATTTTGATAAACCAATTAATGAATGAGGAACAACAACATATTTCTGCCATAATTCAGTAGCAAATTTCATTATTTTTATTATTTTTTTCTAAGCGTTAAGTTTGTAACATCAACAAGTAGCAACAACTATGTAGGTAATTACACGGAATTAGCTTTTTAATCATAATTTTAATTATTTTTGCTTATGCATGGGTGCTTGCTGTGTTTCAAGTTTCTTATAGATATCCAATCAAAATTCCTTAATTGCAGTAATGAGTAAGTGAAAGGTATTTGCCCTTTTGTTCTTGATTAGCTATGTAAAAGGTCATCGAGCTCCTGTAAAATTTAGTTGGTCTGTTTACCAACAGCGATGCTTTCAGAGTTTTTATAAATGTGATAACTCATTCATTATGACACTACATGCATAATAAAATAATGGGGTGATTATGAACTTGTAATAATCAATAATAATCAGACTTATAATAACAGATCGTTGATAATATTTCTTTCAAATCACCGGTGCCACTTAAAGTTTTATTTATGTTTCTTTTTTAATTAATTAACATGATTTTAATTATATTTTGTTTTGGTATTGATTAGTTATCATGCTATTAAAAAAATACATTATATTATATTTTATTATTTTAAGTTGAAAATTAATTTCATTGACTGTCTTCATTCTGTCATTGAACATCTTGAAAAGTTACATGGAATAATTAAAACTTCAATACCTAAAAAATAGGTTTGATTAATAAATCTAACATATCTTTCCCATCTATTAGACGAAAGGTTAGTGCTTTGGCTGTTAAGTTCGAATTTCGAATTCCGTTTCAGGCTTGGATGTTCGTAGTGATCTGAAATCCCTTAAACCGTAGGTCGTTGTATAATGAGTAAAAAACTACCGTGAGCGACATCTCCAAACCGAAATTGTTTTTTATTGATTACTTCAACGTATATTGATGTCGTTTTAAAATCGAAGTATATTTATAGACTATCACCTGTACCTTTTAACCCTGTCACTATGACACAGGATCCAGGTGGACCCAGACGCTTTTAATTTGCTTAAAATAATAATACATATCATATTTTAAGATGTCATATAACCGGTGACATCTCCCGTCAAGATGTGTTACTTGAGGGTAAAAATTCTATTGCACAAATATCAGCACTGACTTAAATTTCTTTATCTAAAGTATAGATGCCCCATTTCTGGGACATAGTGATAGAGATAACTATTTATCAATTATTGTAGTATTATTTCATCTCCGTCTCTCCAAAACTTTAAAACGTTAATCTGAATTTAACCTCTTACAATTTCATGAAGAATTATGCACATCTTTTTATCGCGTGTTTTCATTTGATGCATCCTTTAGTTATACAAGCATGGAAAAAATGCTAATAGAACATATAAAACTGCTCGGTATTTACACAATTTTTACTGCATATATCAATATGTATTTATACGAAAATAACAAACTCTTTAATTTTAAGTTATTCTATACATGAATTGTTACGTTTTATCAGTATTGTTATGTTTATGTTTTATCGGTATTGTTTAAAAAAGAAAGAAGAAGAAAAGTTTAATTTCAGTAATTAACTATACATATTAATTATCCAGGCCATGTTTTTAAGATTGATTGTCAAAAAATGCAACAAATGTTTCAGGTCGAAATAATTAGGCAAGACCTTCATCGGGAGAAAAAATAATAGACAAAAGGGCAGTGTGAATAACGCGATGTAGCAACCTCGAAGTAGCATACGGGTCGTTAAAGGTAGAAAACCCTTAAGATCGACTATTGAACTGTTAAAGTTTACAAAACAAACGACAAAAATAGGAGTAAGAAGCTTCTTTTAAATACGGAATTGTGATACCTCACCTCTTTTTTTTTTTTTTTTTTTTTTTAAGGACAATTAGGAAATATTAAAATAGTTCTTGCTTTTTCATTTTCTATTACACATAAACGTTAGAGAAAGTATTGTTTTGGGATCAAACTTTTGAAATTGAGTTGTTATTGTAACTACACGTTTTGAAGTCGAAAAAATGTTTTTATCGGTTCATCTGTGAGTCTGTGTGTCTCTGTTACCAGTATATCATCAGAAAAATCGTAGCAGGAAGTCCACACTCGTTATTCTAAATCTGTACCATGTATTAATGTTACATTAATATTTTTGTTGAGGTGCAAATGGTTTGAATACAGAGACATTAAAAAAAAATTACTCATTTTTAATCTCAAGTTATAAGTCAACAAATAAATGATTAACTTTAAAATTATATATTTCTACTTTCTCTTACCCATAAGGTCGAGAAAGTATTGTTTTAGGGTCAAATTTTTGAACGTGAGTTTTTGTTATATTTACATGTTCTGAGGTCCCCTGAATACGAAAATCATGTTTTTAGCGAATGGTCTGTGTGGATGTCTGTGTGTTTGTCTGTCTGTGTGTCTGTTATCAGCATATCTCAAGAACAAATAGTAGCCGAAATTCCAAACTCGGTATTCTAAATGTGTATCATATAGGGATGCTACAGTAAGCTTTTCGTTGAAATGAAGCAAATGGTTCGTGTACAGGGACACTCAAAAGTATTCAAATACATTACGTCTATGGGGGAAATTGCAGGTAAGTAGAGTTTAACATCTATAGACTGCGCTAAACCAAATGAAACGAATATATATTTTTTGTAATAGAGACAGTCAACTGGGAAAAAAAAATTGTGTGTATGTAGGAGCCTCGCTTCTCCCTCTGGGGGGGGGGGGAAATTTTCATGATGAGTATCTTTTAAAAGAGCTCGCCAATACCTTTAAAACGAATGGCTAACCGTCGATCTGCGATAATTTAAAATAAAGTTATCGATTTTTTTCATTTTAAACCAAAAAAAAAAAAAAAAAAAATTGTATGTAATATTGAGAATAAATTCAACTTTTTTTTTTTTTTTTTTGGATATTTAGTGTTATACTACTTCTCTAATATGGAAATCGTCTGCATTATCATAAAAGATAATTTCTTTAAATAATAGTTTTAATAAAATATTTTTTTAATAACCGAATTAAATTCTATATAAATGTAGGTGTATTAATGAAACGGGGGAGGGGGGGGGTTGAGGGGACGGTAGCCCCCTCACACAGTACTAATTATCATATAAAACTCTTCCGAAGCCTAATTTGAATTGTTTAACATAGGTTTACATAACAGCACTCGTTATCGTACCTCTTAATCCCCAACCTGTATTTATAGTATTAAATTTCAGGGTAAGAGAAAGTCGTGTGAGTGATACACCAGATTATTTTCCATTGCTAAGAAAACTTTTATTATTTATTTATTCTCAACTTACCTTCACCTTCAACTCACCTGGTGTTTTAAAATTTGAAGAGCATCTTCATTTCGCATTTTAATTTTAAAAGGCGTTCAATAAAAACAACCAGTTTCCTGTTTCATTTGTTACTCCAGTAGGTGGAGATAAACTAAATTTGAAACACATATATTTACGCTTTTAGCTAATATTTAATTAATTTTAAAATACCTTTTTTTTTCCTTTGGTTCGTTGCTAAGAGTACCGTTTTAATCTCAAATTTTATTTCAATTCAATTGAAAATTTGAATTTTGTAGAACATCTTCATTTTTTTTTTCTTTTTAATTTTAAAGAACATTTGGTGAACACTCCGTGAGGAAACTTCGAAGTATTTAAATACGTATAGGATGCTATCGACACTAAATTGAATTCTATAAAAAAAAAAAAAAAACAGATTTATTAGGACAAGAGGACTGTTTCAAACAGTAAAAAAGTGTCGTTGTCATTTTTCACCTGTACAAAATAAGTGACACTTAAGAAAATATTAAAAATAATTTTCTGCGATTTAGATAGAGTTAGGATTGAATTCACATTGATCTTTGGAGTTAACATAGCAACATTTTCATATTGAGAATATTATTGCGTAATCGTTATTCAAAATAAAGTCCGTATTCAGGAATAAACTGTGTTATTAATCTCTACTGTTTGTGATTTTAATTTTTATAACTACGCAAGTACTTATTGATTTTCATATGCAATGTTTTTAAAAGCGGTAATCAATGGTTTTTTTTTTTTTTTTTTTTTTTTTTTTTGTTGTTACATTAGTTCTTTCGATTTTATGATATTTAAAAATTAATTTTAGTTTTATTATGTTAATCTGAAGTTTCATTTTAAATAAATTGATAACTTCTATATTCTGTCTTTTACATTTGGAGGATGTTCAATAAAATTCGAAGACACCTGAGTATGTCTTGCTTCATTCATTATCCAGATAGGTGGAGATAAGCGTATTTACATTTTTTACAAATAAATAAATTCCCGATTATTTTTCATTGTAAAGAATAATGTTTTTGTTATTGTTGAGTTACTTTTGACTTTGGTTTCATCACGGTATTTTAAAATTTGAAAAAAAAAAAAAAAATTCATTTTGCATTTTTCAGAGGATAGTTAATAATAATAATAATAATAATAATAATAATAATAGACTAGTATGTATAATAATAATAATAATAGAGTCTTTTGTATTGCATTTATTACTCAGGTGGATAGAGATAAATTTATGTTTGCTATTTTTATAATTATAACCAGTAGATTTTGAACACTCATTAATTTTTTTTTTTTTTTTTTTTTATTTTTTTTTATTGCTAGACAACACTTTAACAATTGGTTTCGTCTCTATTTAAATTTAAACTCAACTGATAATTTAAAATTATAAATGCCTCCTCCTTTGAAATTTCAATTTTAGAGGAGTTTCAATAAAACTTCTTGGAACATTTCTCATTGCATTTATTACTCGGGTAGGTGGAGATAAGTCTCTTTTTAAACAGATGTATATTTACACTTTTAGAAAAAAATAAATACATCTTCACGATTCTATTGGAAAAAAAAAAAAAAAAAAAAAAAAAAAGAATGAGAGGTAATACACCTTAAGAACCACGTATAACTCTTCTTCTTTCAAACCAACAGTCACATTTAAGAAAAATAAAACATTTTTGAACTAACAAACAAGCATAAAATGGGGTGTTTGCGGAATAAAAAAGCGACCTTCAAAAAACTGCGCCGGCAGTGTGCCAGCTAGGATCTTAAAGCAGTTGGACTTCTACACGCGGACGGATCTCTTCCTCAAAGATTTTTTTTTTCCTCCAAACTACAAGAGCAATTTAATTTAATGTATGTGACTAAAAAAATGGTTAGAAATGTCTAGACGTCAAATGTTCATTCAACCCCAAGAGAATGTTTATAATAGAAACGCAAGAAATTATTTAAAGTTTAATACATCATGATGTTTATATAATATACAAGTAGGAATAAAATAGGTTACAAAATTTTTCTCTTAATTTAAAATTATATAACTCTTTTCCTTAATTTTGCTGAGTTGTTTAAGATTAAAAATCAAGTAAAAAAGAAAAACTACTGAATCTTTACTAAACTAATTGTTTTATTATTCATTTATAAAAATTATGCACATTTACCATTACCACAGTATAAGAACAATGTTTCATAAAAAAAAAAAAAAAAAAAAAAAAAAAAAACACGGAGAATAAAATTCTTGATAGATAACTAGTAAAAATCTATTTTTATTAAAGCTATTTCGTGTTTTATTAAAGCTATTTCAGCTAGTTTATAATATTTATCATAAATAACGAATTTGAATATTTATGATAAAAACATCTAAAAATCGAGAATTTGATAAATCTGCTGTAAACATAAAGCTTTAAATTCCAAGATGTTTAACCCGTTAAAAGAAAAAAAAAAAAAAAAAAAAAAAAAAAAAAAACTGAAGCAATTTGAGCAAATTAGTCTTTAAATAGCTATAATAAATAGCTCTATTTTTTACTTTTGCCAAATAAAAAATAATTCTTTCCGTTTTCGGTAGTATATAAATTTAGATTATATAGGAAACTTTTTTTTTTTTTTTTTGCTATAGTAACATAAAAAATACTTCAAATAATTTGGATACTTAAACTAACAGAAATAAGTTACCTCAATCACGTGAGATTATAGCAAAACCCGTTATTTTAATGCACATATATATATCAAAATTATTAATTTTTCTTTCTAATATTTTGAATAGCAGAGACTCATTTTTGCACACCTTTTTATTTTCTACTCAAAGATCGCACTCTGACGCAGCTTTCACACCGGTATTTATTTTAATATTTTTTTCCTTTATTCAATCGTAGAATTTATTATAAAACATTAATATCGAAAAATATTGATGTAAAAGCTGCGCCATAGTGTGACCCCCTGTATTATTGTAACTTTTGAAGTGTGTTAGGTTTACGAATTTTATATTAAAAATTATACATTAGAATATATAAATTATAGAATTATAGATTCAATATTTGTAAAAGAAGAATCTCCAGTTACAAATTTCGAAGATGATAGTAGAATTTCGTACACAGAATAAGTGATAAAAACGTAAATTAAACTATGTTTATATTCCCAGAATTAATTATAATTGATTTAATTGTAATTGTAAATGAATTTCGGATAAACGCAACAGCAAACGTGTACTATTTTGTGGGAAACAGTTTGTAGTGTATAAACCTTTTTCGTATCTGAAACTTAAAAAATGTATTAATTTATGAATAACATTTGTCTTTTTGTAAGTTTTTAGTGTGAATTTCAATTTAGAATACCAGCATTTCACTTTTTTAATGAAAATTTTCCTCATATTAAAAAGAAATCTTACTGCGCACGTAGCAGCAAAATATACTAGTATAAATTTCCACTCGATATAATGGTTACATATTACCAATGAGTGATTCGTTTTGAATGTTTAAGCGAAATCTATGTCTGCAACTATCTTCGCATCTCTTCCGTGAGATTAAATAATTTTGATCACATTCCTTTCAAATAATTCTTGGTGAATATTTTAATCTGAAAAAAAGATTTAAAAGTGATCGCTTTTTAAAGACATATTTTTTCCTTCTTATGAAAAACAAAACAAATATATATATATATTGTAAATCATTTTTATCTCATTATTTTTCGTATTTATCTTATTATATTTCGTATTAGCACAATATCTAAATAATTAAATATTAGTAAGTACTTTTTCAATGAATACAGACTCCAAACTCATATTCTCTTAACAAGTACGCAACAATAGAATAATATTCCAAATAAAAATGAACTGCTAAATATACGTATATATATTTCTAGATATAGAAGCACTTATATTTAATATTTTTAGAATATTCGGAATTCATTCAGCTGGAAATATGAAGCAAGTTGTTTCGATAATTAATTTTAAGTACTTGCTTTAAATATAAGAATTTAATTTTCATTATTATAGTACAATAATTTGTAAACATTGTTTGTATTCATTTTAACTTTGCATTCTGAAGAATATATATGTATGTTTATGATACACAAAGACAAGCTTGTTTTTTTTTTCCTTCTTTTATGGCGTTCAATAATTAGAATTACAAGTTTTCTCATTCGTCATTTCCTTCTAATTAAATTTTCTTTTCCTATATAAGTATCACGTACTTTGTGATATTTCCCTACATCAAATTTTGCTTCTTGGAAAGTTCTTAAGCAATATGACTTTGAAATTGTTTTCTCACCTACTAACAAACTAACTCTTTTCTTTCTGATGCTGAAATACTCTATTAATATGCATAACTCTAAGGCTATCTTTAATTTCTCTTATTAATGTGACTTAATATGTCATTGGTCAAACTAAATGCAGACTTAAGTTTCGTTTAAAAGAACATATATAAAAAAAACAAAAATAATAATAAATCGGCTATTATAAAACACTGCTGTAAAAGTAATCATCTATTTAAATTAAATTTAGCTAAATCGATCTGCAGGCCTAAATCTATACCCGAACTCGATTTTTTCTTTTTTCTTTTTCTTTCTTTTTTTTTTTTTTTTTTAATTCTTCTCATTATGAAAATAACATTTACTATGACTTCGAGGAAACCCTCTGTTTGATTGTTCAAAGTTCAAAGTTTTATAGAAAATTCACATTCTCTTAAATTTTACGTGCTGTTTTCATAGTACAATTTTCTATATATGCAATTGGTTCAATCCCTCTAAATCCCTACAATTCATTGGCTGGTTAAACCGTGTCAAAAATATCCTTCATTACAATTTAAGAGATCGAATTGTTTTCGGGGACTCCGCGTTGGTGATGCTTAAATCTATCGAACCTGCAATGCTGCGTAAATTACATATTTAATTTTGGCATTTTTTACCGCTAATGTTGCTATAACTTCTGTACGTGCATTTTTGCAGCAATTTTCTTTTGTTGTATAGTTTTAATATTTAAATATAGCTATAGCGTTTTTTTTTTTTTTTTTTTTTTTTTTTTTTTTTTAATTAGATAGCACATTTAGTCAATTTATGTTCTTCTGTAACGTCCGTTCATTTATTTTTAGATGCTCTTTTCCTAATTCTTCTTTTAACAAACCAATAACGTAAAAGATAAGTGTTAGAAGTTTGCTTTTTAATAATATTTCATTGAATGAGAATGAAATATGTTTAAAATTCTTTCCTGTTTTTAATTTTTTCTTAATAAAAAACGTTAAAATTTGTTAATGGGATGTAGAAATCACATATTTAAAACAAAATATATTTAATTAAATTCTAATTTAACATTTTGTATAATAAATTACTCGTATATTCAGTAATAGTCTTTAATTAACCGCTGTATTCTTTCTCTGTCAATAAAATAATAATAATTATTATAATAATAATAAGTGGGAAAAAAAATCTCGCGGTAAGCAAAATCCCGTTATATCATTTCGATTTTAAAAGAATACCACATCGCTTTTTATGTTCTGCTTAAATCAAAGTAGGATAGCTAACGTACTTTTGATCAGTTTCTCAAAATTATCCTTGAAAAAGAATTTATTATATTACTTTCTTAAACATCTGCCGTTTTTAATTTTTCCTTTCTCATATCAAAAGTTTGGCGACATACTAGCGTTAAAAATAACATGGCAAACCTGCTCGCAGTATTCAAACTTATTAACTTAATGAGTATACAACAGATCTAATGAAACCGTTTTTTGGGTGCTCTTTGCGGCGAAAAATTGTATATCAACATGATCGAGACTTTTGATTTTAGCAAATATGTGATGTAGAAATCACATATTTAAAAAGAAAAAAAATCTATGTAATTAAATTCTAATTTAACATTTTTATATAATAACTTACTCGTGTATTCAGTAATAGTTAACCGCTGAATTATTTCTCCATCAATAAAATAATAATTAAAAAATAAATAAAAATAACTGGAAAAGAAAATTTTGTGTTAAGCAAAATCTCATTATATCATTTCAGTTTTAAAAGAATACCTATGTTCTGCGTAAATCAAAGCCAGATAGCTAACACACTTTTGATCAGTTTCTCAAAATTATCCTTGAAATAGAATTAATTATACTACTTTCTTAAACATCTGCCGTTTTTAACTTTTCCTTTCTCATATCAAAAGTTTGGCGACATACTAGCGTTAAAAATAACGTGGCAAACCTGCTCGCAGTATTCAAAATTATTAACTTAATGAATATACAACGGATGTAAAGAAATCATTTTTGGGGTGCTCTTTGCGGCGAAAAATTGTATGCCAACATGATCGAGATTTTTGATTTTGGTTAAAGCTTTAGACACTCTCTCACTGACCGCCGTTATATAAAGATGTCTTATTACTGGATTAGAATTACATAATCTAAATCGCTCTCTCTCTCTCATCCCTAGCAGTCCCCTAACAGAATGTACTGTTTTGATTTTTATATTACTATGGAGCCACTATACAGATGCTTTCGGGTGTTCAGCTATTTTGTCTTCAAAATACAAACGGTTTTTATCTTTTCATTCCGAATTTAAGATTATTTACGGCCAATTTAGTTTGAAAGCATCGATTCTTAGCATTGTTACTATACAAGCAATTTCGTCCGGTTAGTTTTTAATACAACAGTTAAAGATCAAGTTTATTGATGCCTTTTCGTATGAAAGTTGGTTGTAAAATATCTGCAAGGTAGCATCATGAATCAGTTTTAACTTTACTTGAGCTTTTTTAAAAATATTTTTTATTTACCGTTGTATAAAAATCTTGCATTTGTGAGGAATTTGCTCGAGAAATGACTAAGGAATTGCATATGATTATTCTTGTGAATTAAGGAACAGAAATTCGTCTTCATTTGTTACAGTTTCTTAAAATTCTTGCATTACTTCGTGTTACCGAAAATATTCATTCAACAATAACTAGGTGCTTTTCAATTAATTCTCTAAAATTTGCTTTTCATCCTGTACATATTTTAGGCGAAAACAGATAAACTTTCCTGCCAAAAGAAATCTGCATAATAACTGCAGTTTAAAAGCAAAAAATTTGCAGTTTGGAAGCAAGTAATCCCCCCCCCCCCTCTCAAACTCTTTATTGTTCCAAATACTTTCAGATTATGGGCAGTTTTGTAAAGGTTTTTTTTTTTTTTTTTAAGTTTACTTGAAGATTGTGTTTAGCATGTTTAGTTTTAAGAAACATTTTAAACTTTCAAAATCGTTTCAATATGCTAATGACCTTCTGTATATAGTGCAAAATTATAAATAAGATCATGGCTTCATTTCTATTCATGGGTTGCACAGTAGGACATATTATAAATTTTTTGAAAAACTGTTAAAATTGGCAGTTATCCGTTCTCTCAATTGACACTGCTTGCAATCTTATACTCTTGACAGTTACATGCAATGAAAGACCACATAAAAAATGTATTGCTTTAAATTTAAAAACTTTAAATTTAAACTTAAACTAACATTAAAACTTTAATGTTTTAAAGAATTTTTATATGTAAAAACGTATGCATAAAAATACTAAAGGAAATATGGAATATTTAAATCTTTAAATCCTTTAATTACAATAACAGTACATTTCAAAATCGTGGGGGGGGGAGGAGGGGGGAATAAGTGAATGTTGAAAAAAATATATATGTGCATAAGAAGTAATAAATAGAACAATTTAATAATTGATGTATCAATATAATCTTACAAAAATCATAAAACCTCATAGATTTCATGTCATTCCTATGCAGTATAAACTGAGAATATATTTTCTATTTATTGGTCGTTACATAATTCTTTTTATAAGTCAGATTTTTAAATAAGAAATTAATGAACAAATCATAATAATAATAAACGCCAAAAATTTGCGAAATATTTCTTCACATAATTTGCATAAAAGGATTGTTAAAAGTATTTAGTAAAGTATGTATTAACTTCTATCAGATTGTGCATTAACTTTTGAACTTGCTCATCTATCACCTTAAATGGGACAGGGAAGAACATTGCCCGGTTAAACAACTAATGTTTCCATCAAATATACAGTAGTCATTTCGTATCTCTTTCAGTCACGTAAAAGTTAAGAGGTCCTATTTTGAACTTTAACTGCATTTTTTTTTGGTATTTAGTTTTTGTAACGAGTACTGTTAAGGAATAATTGATTAAATGGCTGTATTTGCTTGAACTTTTAAGCCTTTTCTTTATTTTAGCGATTTTTTCCCCTCAAGGTGGAGGTAATAATAAAAGAAAATTAACTGCGAAACAACGCTTCCAGTTTTTGAAAATAATATATATGAACGTGACCTGTGGGAGGTAAAATTTGATTTACGGGCTGCTGGTAGCTCGTAGTTTGGTGAGAGGTTATCATCCTTTTTTTTTCTTTTTCCTCCACAGTGAAGTGCATTTTTACTGTGCAAATTTACAAATTTATTACTGTGTCCTTTTGGGTTCAATTAATAAGTTTTTTTCTGTAATAAATAAATAACGATAAAAATAAACGAAATGAAAATAGTAATTAACTAAACATGTATTAGTAGTAATTTCTTCTCAGTAGTTCATTTTTAATGTTTTACAATTTGTCAGTCCTCTTTACAAAATTTTGAATATAAGTATTTTATTGCCGAAACGTCAGTGGAGACCCTCTGTGGAGACTCAAAACGGTTTTGGGCCCCGTCTGTGTGCTGTTTGTTTGTCTGTCTGTCGCGCGATAGCGGCCGCAATAATCACGCTATTGATATGAAATTTGGTACACATGTTCATGAGCCCCACGGAATCAGCTGTATAGTTTTGGGTTTGTATTTCATTTGCATTTCGTGTATAAGGACACGACAGAGTTTTTACTTTCTTTGCGGCCTACAACACTCAGTCTGTCTCGTGGAGTTTTACTGTGAGGTTGTATGCTCTTTTCTCCCGCCGGCCAGTATTCCGTTCATTTGTTAAAAGTTTGAGAACCTACATCGGTATTTCCACTCCCTACAATGGGTCGAAAAAGCTTAAAATGGTAGAGAAGTCCCGTGCCTTGACTCTGCTAAGGAAAGAGGGACTCCATGATTGATATAGTCAGAGATCTGGCAAATTACTCTAGATATAGCCAGATGCAGATAATCTTTACAAGGCCCATAAAACGTAAACATCTAAGTCAAAATCTTATCATTTAAGTGGTTTAATGTGAATATTACATTGCAGTTATTACTTTGCCATCTCACCTTTATATTTTATTACCATCTGCAGCCGTTTAGTCATGGATCTCTGGCTACATCTGCCAGATCTCGGGCTACATCGATGGCAGGGTCCCTCTTCTCTGTCAGAGTCAAAGCATGGGATTTCTCTTCCATTTTAAGCTTCTTCCAACCCATTGTGTGGAGTAAGAATATCGATATAAGTTAATTTTAACAAATGAACGAAATGCTGGCCGACGGGAGCAAAAAGCGTACAAATTTCCCTGTAAAAGTCTACGAGGCGAACTGAGTGTTAGGATGGTAGGAAAAGGTCGTCTGTGACCAGTAACACGATATGTCATCACTTAACCTCGCCACATACTTATGGCGGAAATGACAAATGACATGTAAAGATATTTTTTTATTTTATTTTTTCTGTACAAATGTCTTTTGTACAATATCCTAGAAGTGTGATTTACCGGCATAAAAGCAATCAACCGAATTGATTTTAAAATTTAAGTAAAAACTTGTTCGAAGTCACAAAGAGTTACTTCTTCCTCTCTTTTATAGTAGAGCCAAAAAAGAAAAATTCCTGACGTACAAAACTTAAAATTATTAGTCGTTTCTAGTCACCAGAATCTAGTTCTATTTATATAAAATGAACCAGAAAATGTTAAGATTTTTTTAAGCTAATATATATATATATATATAGTAAAGAAATTTTTAAAAACGTAGTAATAGCCGAGTAACAGAAAATTTAAGACCACTGAATGCCATATATACCAATAACCATAACATTATTCCTAGATAGTCAGCTGCATTTCAAAAGTTCATGCCTTTAAGATAAATCGATATTAAACTAAAACAAAACAAGCAAAGAAGCAATGAGAGAATAAACACACGATAACTAATTAAACTCATTTTTTGATATATTTATGAAATAGGAAAAGCTAATAAAGTTTAAAAAGAAAAAGAAAAAACTTTTCGATGGAAACCTTTCTTACCGTTGTGCACCAATGTAAGATTTCGTTCGCTGGGGGCTATTATAGCAAATTTCCAGCGAGTTTCCATCTTACATTCAAATAATTTAATGTAAATAAGAGGAAGAGTCTGGAAAACATTTGAGATCGAAAAATCAAATAATCAAACTGAAATACAAACAAAATAACACAAACAGTTCTCAAAATAGGACGGTTGCAAAGATTTACAAAATACATTTCCCATAAAATAATGTCATCATACACCCGAAAGTATTCCAAAGCATTGCGTTCTATGTGAAGATATTTCTATAAATCAAATTTTAATTACTTTGCATAAATCTTAATGAAATTGGAATATGTTATTCATATGCACAAAAGAATTCTTTCTATAGTGTACAGTACGATTTTGCTGGAATTGCATCTTCGTTTACATTAAAGAAATTTCTAAAAACGATATATGTTATTCAGGTTTACTATATGATATTCCCTAATTAAAATGGCATTAATAAGTTTTCTACAATTGGTTTATGTTCAGGAACGCACAGACAATGCCAATGTATTGCATTTTGGGACAGACATTCTTATAAATTACATTTAAATAACTTTATATTGTAAAAATCATAAGAAAATTCATATTTATTGTTAATATTCTAAAATAGTGTTTTGTATAGAATATGATATGGTATTGGTGTATAATTCTATGTTAGGGGGGTTACCGCCCTTCTCAACCCCCGTTTAATTATAGTGCCTATATTTATCAAAACAAAAATCAAGTCTGTTATTAATTTCCTTGAAACTTGTAAATCTTGATCAACTTTTCAAGTGGCAATTAGATATGGAATCCAAAGTACCAAATTTGCATTTCTGGTAATTATTACTTTCTCTTACCCATAAGGTAGAGAAATTATTAATTTTGGGTCAAATTTTCGAAAGTGTGTTTTTGTTATATTTACACGTTTTGAGCTCCCTGAATATGAAAATCGTGTTTTTGGCGGTTGGTCTGTGTGTGTGTGTGTCTGTCTGTTATCAGTATATCTTAAGAACAAATAGCAGCAGATATTCCAAGCTTGGTATTCTAAATATGTATCATATAGGGATGCTACACTAAGGTTTTCGTTGAGATGAAGCAAATGGCTCGTGTACAGGGACATTCAAGAATATTCAAATACATTACGTCTATGGGGAAAATTGCAGGTAAGCAGAGTTTAACACCTATAGACTGCAATAAACCAAATGAAATGAACATATATTTTTTATATGCATAAAAACATGCCTCATGTAGAATATGGCAGGGAAATCATTCACTGTTTATTTACAGGGCTACACAAAATAACTAGATTATAGTGCGACAATAGCTAAAAATAGATGGAAGTGCATTTCAGGTTGTGCCGTATATTATTACTATAGGATTATATTTAGGTGCACTATGGGGTTTGTACATATTCTTCAAAAGGTGTACAGGGTTGAAAATATTTAAGCGATAATATTCTTTTTTATTGTTAGTGAAATTGTTTTGCTATAATATTTTACCATGTCCAGGAAAGCTGCTCAGGAGTGGAAATGAATTCCTCATAGACATATGATAAATATTGTACGTTTTTAAGCTAAATATGCATAGCTTGTTTTTTGTGTATTTACACGTTTTGAGGCTTCCTTATTACCAAAGTCAAGTTTTTTAAAGTTTGATTATTGCCTGTGTCGAATTATTTCAGGAGATCCAAAAGTTGTATTTTGAAATTAATATAAATTTGTTGCTGGAAAAGTTTGATTAAAACTGATAAGTTTCAAGGAATGTTGCATGTGAAAGTTGTCTAAATAATTTTAAGTGAACTTTTAATTTTAATAACAGATTTACATTCTATATAAATGTGGGTGCATTAATGAAACGGGGGTTGAGGGGGACGGTAGTCCCCTTACGCAGAACTGATTATTAACTCTTTCGAAGCCTAATTTGAATTATTTTAACATAGGTTTACATAGCAGTACTATTTATTTTACCTCTTAATTTCCAACTTGTATTTATAGTATTAAATTTCAGGATAAGAGAGAGTCGTGTGAGTGGCACACTAGATTATTTGTTGTTAAATTATACCGATAATTCATATATACACAGATTAAACACTAAAAATTTAACTTTCGTATTCAGGAGGTCCCAAAACGGGATATTATACAGAAAAAAAATCGCTCTTCAAAAACTGCTTTGGTAACAGTATGGGTATGAGAAACAAATTTTCCGTTCTGCGTCAGCAGTGTTGTCCGAAAAAAAAAAAAAAAAATGCAGCAAAGCACTTACACCAATTACATTTAATAAAAAATAAAATGTTTACCTTAATTTTGGGTAGCCCTGTATATTTGTCTATAAACTATATACACATGACTTTGTGTACGTAAATTTAGTGTTATATGTAAAACAATTAACACAAAATGAAATACATTTCCAGCAATTCCAAAGTATAGCTCCAATATATCAAAATACTCTGAGTAACCCTGTAAATGAATGATGAATGGTTGCTATACCACAATCTACATAAAAATGCTTTTATGCGTATAAAATATCTGTTATTCTTTTCATTTTGTTTAGGACAGTCTATAGATGTCACACTGTACATATGAGAAATTTTGCTCACAGACGTAATGTATTTGAATTCTCTTGGATGACCCTGTAAACAACTCTTTGTCTGATCGCAACGAATAGTTTAGTGTAGCATCGCAATATGATACGGATTTAGAATATCGAATTTGGATTTCCTGCTACTATTTTTTCTTGAGATATTCTAATAACACACACACACACACACAGAGAGAGAGAGAGAGAAAGAGACCGACCGCTAAAAACATAATTTTTGAATTCAGAGGATCTGAAAACGTGGAAATATAACAAAATCTAATTTTCGGAAATTTGACTCAAAAAGAATTCTTTCCCTGCACCATGTATATACCGTATATACCGTAGTAAGAGAATGTATGAAGGGAAAGAAAGAAAAATGAATTTGAAAATTCCCTTTTAGTATATAAATTATTCATAAATTTTATTTGTTAAATTATGAGTGAGCATTCTCGTGTGTATTCACTAGGGGAAAGAGCGACATTACAGGTTAAAACAACCGTCTTTCCCTGAATGATTTTTTTTTCTCTCCAAACGCTGATCAAATCCTTACACAAAATCTATAGTAATTACAATTTCTCACTTCTGTTACAACCCCTTAAGACTGGGCGAAAAATGCTAGAATTTTCAAATTGCAATAACTCAGCGAAATTTTGACTTAGAGAGATGATTTTTTTTTTTTTTTTTTTTTTTTTCTTGTTAGAGCGAGGAGAATATTTTTCTAAATATAAGTCATATGATAGGAGGTGCAGTATAATAATTAAATTTCGTATTTAATACGTATACATCCCCTTGTACAAAAACATGCCATATGTGAAATCTACTCTTATTTTTGCACCATTTTTGTAACTGGAAGTATATTTCTATTTTTCTTATTTTACGAGATAGTCGTTGTAACATCTATTTTGAATCACCCAGTATATATATGAGTTTGTCGAAAGTGAAATGAACAGTTGCCTTAATTCAATATTATTTATTGATGTGAATAATATAAGTGTATATATTCCGTTAATCAGGATTTTATTTAAAATTATTTTTATTTATATCATTCAGTAATCGCATTTAAACCTTTCTCTCAGTAGTCGCCAACCGGTGGTCCGCAAGAAAAATTTTGGTGTCACGCAGAAAAATCTCGACATTATTTACATTATTTATGTTTTATTAGAAATTACATTGATGGTAAATTTTCAAGATTTTCTGAATTACTCATACGCATACCATTAGACTTTCATACTGGAATATTTTATTATTTGCTAATATTACTCACTTTCTTTAATTTCGTTAATAATCGCTCAAATCCTTATTTTAACCCACTTCTTATTATCCGATTGAGCTGAAATTTTTCATGCATATAAAACTCCGAAGACAATATATATACAAGCATTAATGGACTTAAAGTAGAACCTGGGGCCCTAGGCTCGTAACTCCAGATCAAATTTTTTTTCGAATTTTAACATTTTTCTTATCATCTAAATGAACTGAAATACTGTATACAGGTATAATTCCGATGATAATACATATTGAAGAGGTGAAACAGACTTTGTAATTTCAAGTTCATTTTTTTTTCTTTTCGAATTTAATTCCACTTTCTAAATTTGAAATAAACTTTGGCAATATTTAGTGACTTAAAATAATCTTTGCAGCAATTTTTTTAACAGTTAAAAAATTTTTATTTCACGCAACTTAACCCAGTTAAATCATAATATAACAATTCAACTCCTTTGTATATATTCGTTTTTAGTTCCCCATCGTACAATAGGTATGGGCAACTTAGGTAATCGTGAAAATTTTCGACGTCGGTTTTTTGACTTTTTTACACGTTTTCAGGTGTGAGAAATCCAAAAGTATCAAAATAGGTATGGTGTTCGTCTGTAGGGTGTCTGTTAGTTTGTTAGTCTGTTAGTGTGTTAGTCAGTTAGTGTGTTAGTCTGTGTACGCGATATCTCACGAACAAATGATCGCAGAGAGATCAGACAAGTTTTAAAGTATTAGTTAAGACACTGGCAAGAACCCTATTCATTCGCAACATTGTAATTAAAAACTTCAGAAGTTATTAGAAATTTACGATTTTCTTAACATGGGAGAATAGGGCAAAATTTCACTTAAACGTGCATGAAAAGAAATATTTTTATCGTAAAGATGTAAGAACAGCTATTAAATATCAGTTTTGATGTCGGAATGAACATCATTAACTAGAAATATGCAACTTTCAAAATTTCGCAAATTATTAGAAATTTACGAATTTCTTAATATGGCAAAATACAGCAAAATTTCGCATAAATGCTCCTTTTGAGGGATATTTTCATTGTAAAGTTGTCAAACTACTTTTAAAATATTATATAAGATGCTGGTATAAACATCCTTGACTATGAATTTTCCAATTTAAGAATTTCGTAAGTCACTGGAAATTTACGATTTACTTAATACGGCTGAATAGGGCAAAATTTCGCATAAACATGCCTTTGAAAGATATTTTCATCGTAAAGTCGTCAGAACGCTTTTAAAATATCATTTAAGATACTGGCATGAACATCCCTGACTATGAGTTTTTTTAATTTAAAAATTTCGTAAGTTATTTGGAATTTACGATTTACTTAACATGGCAGAATAGGGTAAAGTTGAGTATAAACGTCCATTTTTAAGATCATAAATATATCAGACAACTTCAAAATAACATTTATGATACTTGTTTGAACATGATTGACTACAAATATTCCAATAGGAAAATTTCGTAAGTTATTCGAAATTTAAGATTTTATCAACGTAGCAAAATGGGGTGATATTCCATATAAATATGCATTTTGGGGATTGTGTCATTGGAAATAGTAGCATGAAAATAAACTACGAAATTAACCCCAATAAAATAAATTAATAGGTTAGAATAAGATAAATATATCGAACTGAACGGTGGGTAGTCTATTAGGCTTGGATTTCGTTCTGTCACTGTGTCAAGCGTTCTGTCAAATTCATTTCTTTTAACATGAATATAATATGTTTTGTACTAGAAATTTATGAGAACATACATCTGATGGGGAACTGAGCAGAGTCCACCTATGTCAACTAGTTTATTTTGTGGTGTTGTGTCCATCAATGTTAAAAATATTGCGAAATTTTCATAACAGTTTTCGGCAAGATAGTTTTAGTAGTAAACTTCTTAATTTTAACAAAGCAACTGTTAACATATGTATGTAATATGCAATTCTAATTGTATTCTTGGTAAAATATTTAAGATTTGTAATCAAAACAGAGTTTCCTCATGTAGTATTTTTTTTTCTCTAAATAATAATACATATGTGTTAAGAAATACATACATATGTGTTAAGAAAAGGATATGCAAGAAGAGATTAGCTACCGACAGTACTTTAAAGTGTAATTAGTTAAAAATCATATAAAATCGAATTTCTGGAAGAAATTCTAAAGATTTTTACAAGAATAGAACGTATGTGCTTCTCTTTTACCTCACTACAAAGCACTAGACGCTACCCATAGCCGTTTTTGTTCTAGAAAGGATTTTATAGAGTGCTATTGCTGATTTTGCTTGACATTTCTCAGGATCTTCACGTGTGATATAATTAACTCCTACATAACCTCAAGAATCTTGAATCAGACTTAGAAAAAAATATAAGGAACACAAAAAGTAAATACGTTTTTACACTTTTTTAAGGTCCAAGTACCTTTTTCGACCTCTGTTTACCAGTGGTAAACTAAAGAACCACCTCACAAAATGCTCATTAATTACTATGATGACGTGATTATGCATAACTTTTATTGCAGATGTCTTTAAGAAATACAGTGAAACCCCGACATATCGTTCCCTCCTCCATCGTTTCCCCGCATTGATCGTTTTATTTCTATGGTCCCTGCACAAATTGCATTAAAATAATGTTAATGAAACCCGCATATATCGTGCTTCAAAAATCGTTTTCCCGCATTCATCGTTGTAAAATTTTTCTCCTTAAGGTCAAGGTGTTCCATATGGCATATATACTGGGATTATTTTTTCATCCTAAAATAACTCTTTTCCTCATTTCCATGGAAGATCAAAATTGTGATGCCATGTCTCCAGACGATCTACTCCTTTTCTAATTTCAGCATGGCAGGAAGTAACCTCTTCAGTAATCCAGAAAATTGTTTCGCGAAATGCGGTTACGGGGGTAAAAATGATGAAGAATACCAAACAAAAAGGCAAAAAAATGATGATGATGATGATGATGATGATAATGCAGATGAAGATTGGTTGCGTATTGCAGAGGATGCGTCTGGTACAAAATTTAGTGGTAATACTTGCATTAATCAAGACGTTGAGACATGCGGTATATGTTAAAGCATGGAAGAAATGTGTGATTTCAAAAAATGAAAATGATGCCGAAAAAAAGAGGATAATTTTCAGACCAATGACACAATTCTGACGTTCGAAAATGCACAAAATAAGCACATGAAATTACAGAAAAGGACCAAAAATTATTGTAAATCTGAAAAAATTCCTGTTTAATTTATAACATGATCGAAAAATAAAACATATAATTACATATTTTGAAAAATAAATTTTTCTTAATATTCTACAACATTGATTTATTTCTTTAACAGTTCGGAAAGTAATAAATTAGTTGCTATTAAAATATACTGTATTTATAGTGTGTATTATTTCATAAAGATTGTTTTCTTCGTGTTTTGGTTTTAACCCGCATTCGTCGTTTTCCCGCTGTCATCGTTTGTTTTTTTCACGCACCCTGTGAAAAACGGTGGATCGAGGTTTTACTGTACTACGTAACGAAGAAATCTTTATAAGAAATCATTATGGAGATATCTTTAAGCAATACTACGAAATAATAAATACTACAAAAATATGTTTCAGAAACATTTTTGTCTATTTCACGATGTGGTAGATAAAGGGTTAAGAAAGAATCCTTTATATATATATATATATAATATATATATATATATATATATATATATATAAGAAGTTTCTAAAGCATAAAATACAATTAAATCCTTAAAGCTGAAAAATTTGGCACTCGCATCATTGTGAAAAGCAGGACAATTATTTCAAATAAATGAATTTTCTGGGTAGAGATTGGTAAATTTAATTTCATTTAAAAGCTTGAAGGAATGGGCAATGTTAAGCTACCGTAGAATCTAAAATTATGAAAATTTCGGGGAAGTTAAAAAGATAAAAAATATATAAATGATAAATGTAAAATATAGTAAAAACATATACCGTGAATTTACAAGTATATAAGGTTATTCGAAAGTTAATCATGTAACAAATCAAATTAAAAACGATTTTTTTTTTTTTTTTTTTTTTTTTTTTTGGACGGGGGAGGGGGGTATGAATAAACTCACTAAATAAGAAATTAGTGATAAAAGTTTTAATTTGAATAGAAACAAAAATGATCAATGCATCAAATGAATAGATTGATGGTGTGGTCTAATATAGAAGATTCAGTTGATGAATCTTCTCTGCTGGATCTTCATCAGTTTCTTTAGCAAATCTATTGTTAAAGAACTTTGCCATATTATTACATTAATGTATCGATAACAAGAACTTGGGAAATCATTCATATAATAATTACTTAATAACAACCTTCTCTTTATCTTCTAGAAAATTTTCTTATCTATTGTTTCACGTTATTTACTGAGAGAAATAAGTAAGTCTATACGCGTTACTTCATATCTTTAAGAATTTTATTCCTTTGTTAAGATCTTTGCATAAAAAAGTGGGGGAAATCACGATTGTCATATTTTTCAAGCATTTAGTTTACGCTGCACGATCTGTAATCTTTATTCATTAAAGTGGCAAAAGAATTCGTGACTTATGATAAATAAGTCAAGTCTTCCAACAGGATGATGACAAAAATTGCTGGAAGCAATCATGATATTTAAATACGTTAATCGAATCTCTTCTAAGCTGTTAAAAGGTTAATAAAATTTTGCAAATCTATTTTCTATGAGGTATACATGATAAAGTTTCTACAGATTAAAAACAAATAAATAAATAAATAAGACTGTGAGAAAGGTTGCCCACTATATGAAAGGCTGTATTGTTTTGGAAACAAAACAAAGCTCCAAAGTTGCCCAGGGCCACATTAAGACAAGGCTTTTTGGGTTAACTTATGTTGAAATGTGTTAACCCTAAAATGTGAAGCGACAAGCATGACAAACAAAGTGAGAAGCATGGAATGAACTTTTAGTGGGTTTTCAGTTATTTAATCATAGTTATCCAAGTGTGCTTGCAATAGCCGATATTTTTAATGAGCTGCAAAATTCCAAATAATTATAAAGTATCAGTCAAAACACAATTTTCTAACTTACTTTGCTTTATTTTTTATCGATCAAATAACAATTGTTGAATTAAACCCTTTAACAGTTTTAAGACCAAATTTGATAAACTTGGGAAAAACATTAAATATATTTTCTTTTGGTGAAATACGAAAATTCATTCAATGTAACTTGGAATATGTGGGTTTAAACAAGCAAACAATATTAAAAATTACAGTTGACTAGAATTTTACTGTGATACTCAAAGAATGGAATATCATTTCTTTTACATAGTTTGCATTGACATGGAAAACTTACTATAAGAAATGACATAACATTTGTTGAATAAAAACACGATTTTTTTGTAACGATTAATGAAATTGAGTAATTTTTCTTGACTTAAAAATTAACATTATTATTATTATTATTTTAAGTTTAATAATGCACATAAACGTTTTAATACATCTGAATGCAGTTGAACGATAGACTAAAAATCAGAATCGATTGTATATTTAATATAGAAGGTGTGGGGGGGGGGGGGGGGGGACTGTAAATTAGAAGAACGTAAGAATTTTACATTCCTCTCAAAATAATAATAATAATAATATAATAACAACAATAAAGCACTTTAAGATAGTATCCCTGAAATTTAAAACGTTTACTAGATAATTACAAGACTTTCATTATGATAGAACATGAACTGAATGTTTGCACAGCTTCTCCCTCAAAAACAAGTCATTTAATTTTACTCACGGATTTTAAATGAATGTTTTAGTTTTTTTCGGATATCAAAAAGTAAGAAATCATTTAAAAATTTAATGGAGCCTAAAATCATATGTTTATTATTATTATTATTTTGCCCGTAGTAGAGAAAATAAAAAATTATTATACTAAAGTAACACGTAGAAATTAACGTAAAACTATTGTAAGTAACATTGTCTATTCCACATAGTATATAGAATAAAGTATTTTATATCATTTCATATATTTTTCAACTCTTTTTAGAAAGAAAATACTAAATTTATGATTTTTTTACGCTTTTTCAAGAATGAAAAAAAAAAAAAAAAAATCTGAACATAATTCAATTATTTCAATACCTATATCTTCTTGTTTGTTTTTATAATTTTGCCTGAGTGTTGCACAAATTACGAACAACCTTCTATATAACCCTGAACAGAATCCCTCTGTATAACTCTAACTTTTAATTTAAACGTATCTGGTTTCAACTAATTTAATCGTCGGAAGAGAACTATGTGCTTTTTATTTTAACATAAATTTTAACATTTTGATTGTAAAAAAAAAAAAAAAAAAAAAAAGTATAAAGTTAGTGAAATGTTACTACTAGTACAAGAGATCAAAAACAAAAATCCTTGCTTCTGATATAGTAAACTGGTTAAGAAATTTCATGCTGAAAGAAGAGATTTTATTGACTCCAAGATAAATTTTAAGCTCCTGGAACTAGTGCAAGGCTTTCATAACACGCAGTTTTTTTTTTCTCTCAGAAATTTAAAACAAAATTTAAAAACTTAAAAGTTCCTCAAAATGGGGAAAATTGCAGTTCTCAATATTTTAGTAACTTTTGTTAAATAATTTTGCAAATATTTTAACGGTCAAGCTTTTTAATAACTTCAACTTCTGCAGAAATTCTTATGTTTCCGTTACAGGGATTTAAATACACTATAATTTCAAATTTGTTGGAAAAGCAAATGCAAATTCAAAATTTTGATTTAATTTCAGAATATAAATAAATTGATACAGAAGATTCAAAAAGGTATTACCCAATATTACATCAATATTACTCAAAGTAAACTATTTTATCTAGAATGAAACACACTGCGTTTGCTAACGCATAGATGCGTAATTAGAGCAAATTCCTCTCTGGATAAATGATAATTCTATTCTTACATTGTAGTGTTTTGGATATTTTTTAATATAACATACTCTCATTTATTTGTTTAAAAATTAACTCTTTCTTATTGTATGTTTAAAAGTCAATTATAAATGAACTCATAGGAGGTAATCGTCTTTTGCGAATTTTTATAAATACAAATCTTATAAATTTATTTCTTATTCTGCTCATGCTATAATCATCTATAATGATATAACTTAAAGTACTGTTTGAAAAAGATTTGTTTTGATTGACAACAGAATAAAGTATCAATACATTTTATTTTATTTTGCAATAACATATAAGTTAATTGAATTTTAAACTTATGTAATAATGTAATTTATGCTATTAAAGTTCATCTGTAAAAAGTGTTTGTAGTTTGAAATCTCATAAGAATATTTTGCCAATCATTTAACTTAAGAAGAAATAACATATTATGATTTAAATATAAATATATATACCGGGTGATCCAAAAGTCAGGACAAACTTTAAAAATGAATAATTCGAAAACGAATCAAGATACAAAGATACGGTTTGCACCAAACGGATGGAAAAGAAGTCGGGTTTTGTGTGGCAACGGGAAAAAAATAGTTCTGTTAGCGACCAACAGATGGCGCTGCCGGATTTCTGATGTAGGATTATGCAAAGCAACAAACGATATAAAAAGGAGCAACTGCGGCAGGTAATGGTTGTCGAAGCTTACATGCATCGAAATATCGCATTCTCAGTCGCTACTTTAATCACGCATGGCCTCCAAGATCTCCCGATCTGACACCCTGTGACTTTTGGCTGTGGGAATTCTTGAAGTCAAAAGTGTACCGCGACCAACCGGAATCACTAGCAGTACTGAAAGATGACATCCGCCAAAATGTGTCTGCCATAACGCAAGAAATGCTACTAAATCCTGTGAACGGTGTGGTGAATCGTATCGCATCTGTACTTCTGAATGATGGACAGCACATTGAGCAGTTATTGTAGTAGTACTAACTAACTGTAATTAAGCTGACTTGTAAGTTATCAACACTTTTTTCATTTGTAAATCATCTTTTGGTGAAATAAAACACTATAGCGCCATCTGTTGGTCGCCAACAGAGCTAATTTTTTTTTCGTTGCCACACAAAACCCGGTTTCTTTTTCATCCGTTTGGTGAAAACCGTATCTTTGTATCTTGATTCGTTTTCGAATTATTCATTTACAAAGTTTGTCCTGACTTTTGGATCACCCGGTATATAAAGCGAGTCCGCGATAACAATGAGACAATTCGATTGGCCAAGCTAACGTGAGAAATTTGTAACATGCAAATTTTCACACTATCAGCAGAAAGTAGGTCACGCATACTTTAAAATAAGATAAGACTTTGATTGTTGCTGCTGCAAGGTTCACCATGCCAGCTCATTTATCAAACGCTGTTCGAAAAGAAATTGTACAATTCTATAATTTCGATGCCGGAAGATGCAAGAATGTAGTCTTTAAACATTTTATAAAGCGAAAAATTTTAAAAGCAACGATATATCGTCTTTTCTTTTAAAATAGTACGACGAACAAGGAAACATTGAAGTTTCTCGAAATTTCGGAAAAGGAATCCGGAAGAAGAACCCAACTCTTGTAACGAAGGTTAAGAAAATCGTGGAAAAGAAACTTGATATTTGAGTGCGCCAAATCGCCCGGAAATTAAAGATATCTAAATCTTATGTGCAAAAAATCGTAAAAAAGGATTTGAATTTAAAAGCTTTTAAGAAAAAAGCGGTTCCAAAATACATAAAAGATAAAAAATAACGAGCAAAGAAGAACTGCTTAAAAATTTATCGGAAATTGATTCCATCTGGATCAGGACTGAAACACGTCATTGATGACGAGTCTTATTTCATGTATGATCCCATTGCTGCTGGTGGTAGTAAGTACTACCATTATGCCTCAGCAGATTCTGTTCCCGTAGAATATAGAATCAAACCTAAGGAGAAATTCACCAGAAAAGTGATGGTGTGGCACGCCATGGATGAGGATGGGAATGTGTCCAAACCGGTGTTCTTTGAGGGAACTGTGAATGGTAGAATTTACTTGCAACAATGTATAAAGAGAGTGTTGATACCCTTCATCCTCCAGCATCATCGGAAGGAAGATATTTTGTTCTGGCCCGATATGGCAACCAGTTATTACACAAAAGAAGTGATCGAATATCTGAGGAACCAGAAGATCGATTTCATACCCAAATCGGAAAATGCGCCTAACGTCCCACAAGCAAAGGGATAGAAAAATTCTGGGGAATTATGAAATGTAAATATTCCTACGAGAAAAAGGAGCCCAAAAACTTGGCCCAATTCAAGAGGGTTTATCATCGTCTCTTTAAATCAGTAACTAAAGAAACTGTACAAAACGCCATGACGACGGTTAGAAGCAATCTTCTTAAAATGGAACTTAAAGGTGTATATTCTTCAATTTAAAGTATCAAAAGTGATTAAAAATGTTTGTTTGACAATTTCATGCAAGTAGCATTCATGTAAGTAATATTTTGTTGAAAATAAATGAGAATCAAGTTGTCTCATTCTTATCGCGGACGCGCTTTATATATTCTTTATCACTTACTAGCAAGTAATGCTCGTTTCGCTAATCACTATATAGAAAAAAAAATATATATATAGAAAAAAAAATATATATATATATATAATCAATATTTTTTAAGATAAATTTATAATAAACAACTACAAAAAGTTCATTAAAATTGCTTAAAACCATATTTGGGGCAACATCTTCCTCGTCCGTAATATATCAGATGCGTGTCCCGACCTTTTTCGACAACGCCTAACCCGTGCAATTCAATTTGAATGTTTATCAGAAGAGAATTTCAAACGGCAGTATTCAAAGAATATTGAAGCAGCAATTATATAATTAGAACGATATTTAAATCTTGATTATATACAGACTGAGCACGAAATAACATGAGGTGTTAAGAGCTCTTAATGTAATAGACGAAATGTAATAAAAAAATTGCGTACATCAGAGCTGCCACAGGTAACTTTTTTACTTTATCTTACCCATAAGGTAGATAAAGTATTGTTTTTGGGTCAAATTTTCAAAATTGTGTTTTTGTTATATTTACACGTTTTGAGGTGCCCTGAATACGAAAATCACGTTTTTAGCGGTTGGTCTGTCTGTGTGTCCGCTTGTGTGTATGTGTGTCTGTCTGTTATTAGCATATCTCAAGAATAAATAATAGCAGAAAGTACAAACTTGGTATGCTAAATGTGTATCATATAGGGATGTTACACTAAGCTTTTCGTTGAGATGAAACAAATGGTTCGTGTACAGGGTCACCCAAATGAATTTGTATGCTTTACAACTATGGGGGGAAATTGCAGGTAAGTAGAGTTTAACGTCTATAGACTGCACTAAACCAAATTAAATTAATATATATATATTATATGCGTAAAAACATGTCTCATGCAGAACATGGTAGTCATTCACTGTTTGTTTACAGGGCTACACAAAAGAACTAGATTATAGTGTGACAATAGTTGAAAATTGGTGGAAGTGTATTTCAGGTTGTGCCGTGTATTATTACTATAGGATTATGTTTAGGTGCACCATGTGGTTTGTACATAATCTTCAAAAGATATTCAGGGCTGCAAATATTTAAACTATAACATTCTTTTTTTATTATTAGTGGAAGTGCTTTAGTATAATATTTTACAATGTCCAGGAAAGCTGCTCAGGAATTGAAATGAATTCTTCATAGACATATGATAAATAATATATGTTTTTAAGCTAAATATTAATCGCTTATTTTTTGCATATTTACACGTTTTGAGGGTTCCTTATTACTAAAGTAAAGTTTTTTAACGTTTGGTCTTTTTCTGTGTGTCTTAGAGTAAATTAAAAACGAATAATTTCAGGAGATCCAAAAATTGTATTTTCAAATTAATATAAGTTTATTGCTGGAAAAGTTTGATCAAGACTAATAAGTTCAAAGGAGTGTTGCGTGTGAAAGTTGTCTGAATAATTTTAAGTGAACTTTTAATTTTAATAACAGATTTAAATTCTATATAAATGTAGGTGCAGTAATGAAACGGAAGGGTTGAGGGGGGGGGGGCTGCAGTCCCCTCATAGAGAACTAATTGTCATATAAAACTCTTCCGAAGCCTAATTTGAATTGTTTTGACATAGGTTTGCATAACAGTACTCGTTATGTTACCTCTTAATCTCAAACCTGTATTTATAGTATTAAATTTCACGGTAAGAGAAAATTGTGTGAGTGACACACCAGATTATTTTTATTCTATTCGTACAACTATTTCCAAAAAATAAAATTTATAATATATTTCCGCAAGTAAATCAGCAGTTTGCCTTCAGAAATTTATTATAAATTTTCCTTTATGGAAATAGTGGTACGAAAATAATAATAATAAATTCGCCTCTGACAGCCCTGGTACATGCATACCAGACTATGCGGTTTCTATTTATAAAGAACAAAAAATTTAGTTTCAAAATTCACTAGTAGGAAAATGTTTGACGCTGTTTTTAAGAAAAATATAATAAATATGCATAAACTTATTCTGTGTATAGCGATTATAAAAATCAAAGGATGAAGAATTCTCATCATTTATACACGAATTTCTTTTCGATGGTGCACTGTACTACTCAAGCTATTTATCGTCAGAGCGAAAATGCCACTGATATTGCTGCAGATATGTTTGAAAACCTTATGACACTACAATTGCAGCAATTTTTGTGACTTTTAGTTGTGGGGATATCTAAATAGCCTTGTGCATCAAAAACATTTTTTCTGATATTTCCACTTTAACTTTTAAGACAACTTGGGAATTTAGACAAATACAGACATGTATGCAATGAGTTTCCGTTCGAAGCGTTGTATACGAATACCACGTCAGTTATTGAAACATCAGAATGGTGGTCCTATTCAGTTGAATTTATAAGCAAAAATTAAAGTTATCTATATATATAAAAGAGTAAACTCACTGATTCACTCACTGACTCAACACGGTTGTGGCGATCCTATGGGAGATAGAGTCACAATTTTTGGTGAGCAGGTTGGTTTTAGGACCCTGACGCTCACTAAGACGGGATTTTATGAAATACCCCCTCGTTCCCCCCTGGGGGGGCAGAAGGCAAAAACCACCTTTATAGGCATAACTCGGCTCCAAATTACTTCACGGTGAAGAAATTGCAGATGGCGAGACTAGAGTTGAATACAAAAAAGTCATTTTCTGCGATTTTGGAATTTTGGATTTCTAAGGGGGGTAGGGGGTAAAAATGAGATTTTCGGAGGCGCATAAGGCAAAAACACATTTATAAGTATAACTCGGCTCCAAATTACTTCACAGTGAAGAAATTGCAGAGGGAAAGACTAGACTTGAATACAAAAAAATCAAATTCTGCGATTTTGGAATTTTGGATTTTTAAGGGGGAAGGGGGTGAAAATGATTTTCGGAGATGCATAAGGCAAAAACACCTTTATAAGCATAACTCGGCTCTAAATTACTTCACGGTAAAGAAATTGCAGATGGGGAGACTAGACTTAAGTACAAAAAAAATTATTTTCTGCGATTTTGGAATTTTGGATTTTTAAGGGGGGAGAGGGGCTGAAAATGATTTTCGAAGGTGCAGAAGGCGAAAACCACCTTTATAAGCACAACTCGGCTCCAAATTGCTTCACGGTGAAGAAATTGCAGAGGGAGAGACTAGACTTGAAAACAAAAAAATTGTTTTCTGCGATTTTGGAATTTTGGATTTTTAAGGGGGGAAGGGGTATAAATGATTTTCGGAGGCGCATAAGGCAAAAACACATTTAAAAGTATAACTCGGCTCCAAATAACTTCACAGTGAAGAAATTGCAGATGGGGAGACTAGACTTCAATACGAAAAAATCATTTCCTGCGATTTTGGAATTTTGGATTTTTAACGGGAGAAGGGGGTATGAATGATTTAGAAAAATACGGATTTCAAGTAAAAGTAATAGCTCAAAGATGTATAAAAAAAAAAAAAAAAACGCCAAGCGTCTTATTGAAAATATTTCCAAAAACACATTTTTTGATTTTTTCCGATTTTTTTTTTTGTGGGGGGGGGGGAGGGGGGCAAAAAAATAAAAATAGTGTCAGATCGTTCAAAATTGGTACATAGAGGTTTTCGATACTTACAAATCGATTGCGGATATTTTCGAATTTGTAAAATTATTAGAAGGGGTGGGAAGGGGGGGCAGTATGGGGGGGGGGGAATTGGGCAAAAACAAATATAAATACAGTTAGGCCGTTCAAAATTGGTACAGATAAGTTTTAAAGGCCTGCAAGTCGAATGGGGATATTTTCGAAAGTGTAAAGTTATTAGGAGGGGCAAGAAGGTGGGGGGAGAGGGGGGGCAAAAAATTAAAAATAGAGTTAGATCGTTCAAAATTGGTATATAGAGGTTTTCGATAATTACAAATCGATTGCGGATATTTTCGAATTTTTAAAATTATTAGGAGGGGTGGGAAGGGGGGGGGCAAAAACAAATAGAAATACAGTTAGGCCGTTCAAAATTGGTATAGATAGGTTTTAGAGGCCAGCAAGTCGAATGGGGATATTTTCGAAAGTGTATAGTTATTAGGAGGGCCGGAAGGGAGGGGGGCGGAGGGGCAAAAAAAATAGAATAGAGTTAGAGCATTCAAAATTGGTATATAGAGGTTTTCGATACCTACAAATCGATTGCGGATATTTTCGAATTTTTAAAATTATTAGGATAGACGGGAGGGGGGGGTGAAGGGGGAAAATAATAGAAATAAGAGTTAGAGCATTATGGGAATTTTTTCCGAAGGCAGTGAGAACCCGGTGCGACATTTTTCCTAATAAGATTTTTTTACTGTTTTTTCTCACGTGATAAAAATTAATGCAATTTTGAGAATTCAGTAATTATAGCGATTCATTTAAAAATAGGGACCAGCGAAGCGGGCGTTGCCTGCTAGTTTATAATAAAGTAGTATCGCGCAGTGGTCGAAACTCGACAATTTTTTTTTTTTTTTTTTTTTTTTTTTTTTTTTTTGCAAAGCGAGGCAAAGCAAAGTTATTGCCTTGTCCTAAACGGAATGCAATTGCAACACAGCTGCGGCAATTGTTTGCCGATATTCACTCTAACTGAATCAGCAGAGTTTTACTTAATATAACTATTTCTGTCTGTAGATGTTAGCCTTTCCTGAAATGAGAGAAAATCGCAACGTGAAAACGCCCCTTGTGTGATACGGCGCAGAAGCTAATAGGTACCATGTCAAACCAAGGCCCAACCAAGTATCAAATTCTGTTAAATTAATTCGATTGGTTCATAAAGTACAGTGTTTGAAAAAAAAAAAAAAAAAAAAAAAAAAAAGATATTTTGAATGGTCGAATTGAGTTCGGGAAATTTCAAAACGTGTAACTTTATCGAAAACCGAAAATCTAAAACTTTTCTGAATCTTATATTTTCTACTTATATATGCAGAGGAAAGAATAATAAATCCACTTTTTAAAAAATAAAAATAAGTAGTCAATTTCACTTAATTAAAATGCAAGGAAATCTCAAAACGTGTAAATTCATCGAAAACCGGAAATCAAAAGTTTTTATGTATCTTCTACTTGCTTCTTCTACCCACAAAAGCTAGCAATAAAGACACTTTTTAAAAAAATAAGTAGCCAATTTCAGTTAATTGAAACGTAAAGAAAGCTTAAAACATGTAAATTCAGCAAAAAACGGAAATCGAAATTTTTTCCGTATCGTCTACTTATACATGCAGCTGTTAGTAACAAATCCATTTTCCTTTTATTTAGTATATTAGTTGAATATTTATTGTTTAAATATCACCCTTTGAAATGAAATGTTTATGTTTACATTCGAAACTGGAAGTTTGCCATTTTTTTTTCTGGAGTTTTGTGATTTTAAATTAAAATTTTATCAATTTTACAGAAAAAATAACTCAATCAAACACATGTAGACAGTAACTTATATATAACTATACCCAAATATCGGAATTAAAATCGGCAGATAATTTCCGTTATTTTTTAATAATTTTTTACAAAAAATCCAATGGACGATTAACATAGAAAATCTTTTTCATGGCTCGATGGACAGACAGTGACGTCATCACTTCGCTTGCGTATAGTGATGCTACATTATACACATTACTGTGTCTATGGTTTTATTTGAGCTTTATGAAATTGCCAGATTTAACAACTTTCTACTTTTAGGTATTTTTAATGTAAAGGAATACGTGTATAAAAGGGAAAAATGGGGGAAAATGCATAAAAAATAAATGTATTTTTAAATACCTTCTTGACATCGTAAGAAAATAATATTTGCATTCGCACCTTCCGGCTAACCATACCTTTCGAATGATACCATTTTCAACCCTCTACTCCCATAATTAATATGTTAAAAAGGGACTACAAATTTTATGCTTGCCTATTAATATATAGATTAGCAGGCTTTGCCCGCTTCTCTGCTCACTACATTTAAATGAATTCGCAAAATTTCATATAATTATTTATAAAATCTCAAAAAAAAAAATCTCTGAAATCAGTCGAAACTTAAGTTAAAGTTCCCGCTGCGTTTCTATTCACAACATGAGGAGCCCCGGTCCCTATCCCTACTGCTTTCGGCTTATTTGATTTTTACTTCCCCCCCCCCTTTCCCCTGAGGTTAAAGTTAGAAATTTCGCAAAATCCTACCAAAGTGCATATTGCGTACAATTAATCAACACCCACACACCAAAATTCGCCATTCAAAGGTAATTTGACGCAAATTAAAGCTTTAAAACGTGATTTTTGCTTCACCAGCTCCAACGGGGGCAGGGTGACGGACTCTGTTAATTCCTTAAAAATCTCAAGCAATGATTAAATTGCTGACGTTTATAGGACCCTTAAGAAGTTCCATAAGGATATTTTTGTGAATGAGCAAAGAAAAATTAATTGAAGTTATTTGTGTTTCAAGTTGAAATGGATAATAACTTCATGTTAGTAAAGTCTGTTTTTTGAGTTAATTTACTTTTTAATCCTACTGCTTTATCGCCACAACTGACCTAGTATTTAGTACATCCAGATTTAATAATTAAACTAAGTTTTTGGTTATTGCCATGTTTTCCCTGAGTTTTATAAAATATTATAAAGTGTGAAAACAAACATGTAACTTTTTTTGTGTGTGTACATTAAATTGCCAGTTATTTTACACTATTTGAAGTATACAATATAACCAAATACTGACTGACTAGTACTGCTTGTATTATTTTCTATTCATAAAACATAGAAATCCGGTGTCTAATAATTACCCCGTGCATTTCTAAGAATTACCCCAATTGCTGGGATTAGACACGTTTTTTTTTTTTTTTCTTTTTTTACAAAGACAGTAATTGAGTATTCTGATAACATGATTCATATAATATTAATAATATAAAAATATAAATATATAAAATTTTAACTAAATCTAAAGAAACCCTTTTTATAACAAAAGTTTACTTTTTGTCTAAAAATTACCCCGGTTAGCCCTACCACAAAAAATATTAATTTTAGAATGAAAATAAAAAAATATTTTAATACGCGGGATGTCAAAATGATTAAATGTCAACGAAATATTGGTCAGTTGCTTTTTAGAAAGATATAATTTTTTTGGCTTTTTAAACTGGATATTTGTCTCTAGGCGGCCACGTTGCTCATCCAATTCAGATGGCCGCAAGTTAAAAATCCAGTGCTTAAAATCAGTTTGTATTATATTTAGAACATAAAAGGGAATCATAAAAAGTGTTTAGTAACATAATTTCTTTAAATACAGTGCAACAACGATTAAACAAAGCGAGTTTAAGTTCCATAAAATCCGAAAAAAATCCGTTTTTAATGAAAAGAATTAGGAAAGCAAGACTTCGGAGGGTTAAAAAAATTAAAAAATGATCAGTTAATTATTGGTTTTGTCTGATTAGTCAAGTTTAACTTATTTCAAGCTGACGGAAACAAGCAGGTCTGATGAAGAAAATGTGAGCAACTTAATGAAAATCGGACTTTTAAATCAGTGACACATTCTCCGTACATTACGATACGAAAGTGCATAATTTTTCAATGATTCGGGCAAATTTTCATGTTTAAGGGATCAATTAACCGAAAATAAAACTCGGCTCTTAAAAAATTGATGCGTGACCGACTATTTTGGAGGTATTTCAGACTTTACCAGAATTAGTATTTCAAGATGATAATACACTTTGTTACATGCCGTGGGCATTCGAAATTTGTAGCTTACAACTTTGCAAAAACTGAAAAAAAATTATTTATGATATTTTGCACAGTGAAATTTATGATATTTTATATTTATTATATTACGTTTAAAAAGAAAATTTTACGTAGATTTTTATTAAATACTTCGTAGAGTGTAATAAAGCGAATTATTAAATCGAAAATGCACATAGATATCATGTTATGACTCCCGTATTACACAAACATAACAGTTTTATTTGTTTCAGTCATTAGTTTTTAAGTTATTACAAACACAAAAGGTAATTATCATTAAAATTATAGTTTTGAATAAGTTACTTTATAGTTTCGTATAAGTTAAAAATTATGCCAAGTATTAAGCGGGAAATAGAAGTTACTACTAATGCTCTTTTATGTTTACGACTTTATCTTGACCATTAGTAAGCGGCATGAACATTTAAATAATACTAAACATAAAGACGAATATTTTTTTTTTTTCTGACCTATAAAAACCATTTCTATTTCAGTATATTTTTATTAATTTTACGATTAACAGTTTCTTCTGCTACGATTGGTGCTAAATATCAGCAATGTCGTGGTTTAAACCGTAAGCCTAGTATGGCTAACTTATAGGGAGCTATACATTATTGTAGCTATGACGATAGTTTTGAGTGTTACAGTAGGTAAACCAAGTCTTTTATTATTATGAAGATGCTTGAATGTTATTAATGGTTGCAATTTCCTTGGTTTTATGTTTAAAATGTTACTTCATATCTTCCGATAAATATTCTATATATTAGATGCCACTGAATATATGATTTAAAAACTCTTTACATTTAATGGTTAAATGATGAAAAGATAATTATAAACTTGCTTTAAAAACTCGGCTTTAACTGTTTGGAGGAATAGTGCAAAAAGAAAGTTGACACACATTTACTTTTTTGATAATTAAACCGAGGTATAAGGTTTTTTTTTTTTTTTTTTTTTTTTTTTCAATGTTATTTTACTAATGAAATACCCCTTACTTTATGCTTAATTTCCCTTTATAATCCAAATTTCTATGCTTTATATTTAAAAATATCTCTTTGATATTTTCTGATGACCATACTTTGCTAAATAGAACTGCATCTCTGATACGGAGACTGTAAATTTCTCAAAATTTGATATTATCTTATTATTGAAAACAATTTTATTTTGTGCTTAATTGTCTATTTGAACTTTCTTTTGCTTTATGTTGTTAAAAAAAAAAAAAAAAAAAAAAAAAAAAAAAACTTTCCTATTTTCTGACAAGCATTCATTATATTAAAGTGGACCTAAATCTATAATTCGCTGATTCTTTGCATCCGAGGAATACATAATGAAAATGTCATTAGAAAATTAAATATGGATACTTGAAATTATTGGTGATCGCGTTTGTTACATAAAAAATATAAAAAAGAAATCACCATTTACTCTTTTAAAACTTCAAGAAATATGTATGGATATCATTTAAAATCTTAAAATCGGATGTTATTTTAAAGTACAATGCCTTTTGCTTTACGTGTAATTTTCCTTTAATAGCTCCAACTTCTTTTTCTTTATGTTAAAAAAAGTATTTTTCCTATCTTCTGATAAGCATTCTTTATATTAAATGGCACTGAATCTATGATTCGGAAACTTTGCATCCGATGGGTGAATGGTTCTTTCTCCTCTCTTCGGATGCTATTTCAGGATCATGTCCCCCTCTACCTCACACTCAGGCATTGGCGTGAATCAGCTGCTACACTACTTTCTCTTTGAGGCCCTCAGCATCCCAGTTTGAGAAAAGAGGCTGAAGATGAGACTATAGTCCCGCAGCCTCTTAGTTGTAGCACATCATTCCTCCAAGTTCCCTCTTTCTTGCTGTATTGTCTCATTGGACTAAGGTGTTTAGTTTTGATTTGTGTTCTGTGTGCTATTAAATACAAAAGGTGTGCTATTTAGTGTTATATGGTGTTTATGGGAAGAGAGAAGCATAAGTAATCAAAATTTTGTATTTTTATACTCGTCTTATTTGAAAGTGTCCTCATACAGTGAAGAAGTTGCCGATTGTTTACATTGGCAAAAACTCATATTTTGAAGTTTAAACTGTCAGAGTATGATGTTTTTTATTTAAATATTAAACGTAATTTAATTATATTTTATCCTCTTAATGTAAAAGCAAGTTTGTATCAAGCAAACATTTAAAAAAAAAATTGTTTGTCAAGAATTTTAAGAATTTATTGATGAACTTTTCATTTCCAATTCATTTATGACTATTTTTTATATTAATGCAGATACCAAATAATTGCAAAAATCTTTTATATAATACATGCATAAATATTCAAGGATACTTTTTTAATGAATGTTTTAATATTTGATTCCGATGAATAAAAAATGAATATGATTTTATTCCATAATTACATTTCAATTTCTTTGATATTTGTTGAACAGAAAACGAGATTTTGACACTTTAAATAAAACAGATTTCTTCATTAAATTTATATTTTGTTCAATATTAATAAAGGTAATTTATATATACATCCAGAGTGCCAAGTAAACATCGAAAGAAATACATTTGTAGTTGTTTCTTAATCATTTAAATATCACTGTTTACGTCTGCTTGCAAATCATTGAATAAAATACTTTGCTATTTTTATAGACTGAGTACATCTTGTTTTAAATGCTCACTGATATTTAAATAATTTAAACTATTTTCGATACTATAAGTATGTATTGAATTTAATAATTTCTTAAAAATTGTGCTGGAAAAACTGAGCTATTCCTTCCGTTCATTAATTAGACTTTTTTTACTCCTAAGACACTAAATTCACTTGGACACTAAATTCATTGGACACTAAATTCAAGAACATTTATCATAAAATATTTCAGGAGACAAATTTATTTCTATGAAGTTTCTTTTGATAAATTATTGAAATTTTACATTTGATGATAATTTCTTCTCAATGTCAGGAAACCGCAAGGAAAATGGACATCACAAATTTTTCTTTAAGAAATTTGGTGACTGGCTGTTGGTGAGCCTTTCATACTAAGCGGAACAGGAAGCGACATCCAAACAATCTCCGCTTTCTGTTGATAGAAACTTTACATGCGGAGAGAGGTTTTACTTTGCAACCAAGCCACAATGCTCACAATCTCTTTTCATCTACTTTACATGAATTGCATGCAATATGTATGCAAATTAAAAGTACTCAGTTTATGTTTCATAAATAATTTGGACATTTAGAAGATTTTCGGACAATGTCGTGATTTATATAGCAAGAAATTTACATTCCTTGGAACGTGGACCAAAAAATTATTTTGACAAAAACGTGGTCTATTTTTATATTACTTTTTGGTTGTTCGTGGAAGTGTGAACTTTTTACAGTGGTGTTCACTGCTGTATCGTGGATGCCAGACCGACAGTCGACGGCCATGTTAGACTGTGAAGACGGCGAGACTGAAGCGAACTCCAACTGCAAACACTGCCAAGGTAGGACTTTTTCTTTCTTTTTTTAATGTACCAACAATATTTTATATTAATTTCAACGTTAAAAGTATTTTTTGGCAACGGATATTTAACATATTTTTTCCTGGAAGTAAGATAGGGTTGCTGTCTGTTCATTTTTATTCTGCGAGTATCAGATTTTCAGTGTGCAGGTAAACTGTCCCATGTGCATTCAGAAACAAAATGTCCGATTAATTTGCAATAAGGTTTCTTTGTTAACTCAATAATTTTGTTATTTACATGTACTTCCAATAGATTTATGTGTAGTTAATAGCATGATATGCATTTAATTTTTCATATTAAATCCATAAATTTAAGCACCTTTACAATTATTATAATATTCTTTTAATAATATTATATATTAAAAAAAAAAAAAAACATCTTTTAAATAAGTTGCTTGATTCTAAAATTATTATTTCTTCTTTATTGGATTATATTACTATAAGTAATCACAAAAATAAAAGCTAATTTCTTCCTATTCAATAATCGAAAGCCTTCACATCAAGTTGAAATGCATTTATCTTTATAAAGTTTAAAAAAGTCTCTGTTTTTGTCGTTTCTAGGAAAGTCCCCACTCATTTTGAAAACAAATATACATTTAGTCAGCAAAAATATTTAATTTAGGAATTTAAGAATTCTAAATTTTTGAAAAGATAACAGATTTTAAAACTTTCAACAGAAATGCAGATAAAAATTGCAAATTTTCCAAGTATTTTTTTCCAATTAAAATTTTTATCTGTTTATATTATAGAAATATAAAATTCACATTTTTTTTTTCTTAAAGAAAGATTGGAATTTCGCTTTACAGCTTCAGGTTTTTTTTTTTTTTTTGTGTAAAAAGTTATTTTAGCTGACAGAAAATAAATTATCTACTCTTCAATTGCTAGTGATTAATAGTTTCTGTTCTCGAAGCTTGTAGAGAAGGTGCCTGGTTCAAACCCAAATTACGCTCGTCGATCCAAAAATCGTGTAATAACGGGCTAGGACCTCTTAGAAAGACTATCATGACTGACACTAGTGTAGTCTATCGGCTTTAATCCCTACACTAACACCGGCTATTCTTTAGTCTAGAATGATATGTCTTATGCAGCGTTTTGGTTTAATTTTTAGAATTTCTAATTTAGATTATTTATAAAGCAAAATTAGTTCATGAACGTAACATTTTGTTCTTTGATTCATTTCTTCTTATTATTTTTATCTCATTATTATTTTTTTTCTGTTTTACTTTGCGGATATAAACGTTTAAATTCGTTAAATTAAACAGAAATTTAATATTAATTTTACTTTTGAAGAAGTTACTTTTTTTCCCTCTCTCTTCCTCCCTCTCTCTCTCTCTTTCTCTCTCTCCCCCCCTCTCTCTCTCTCTCTTTTTTTTTTTAATTAATGTTTTACCATTAGTTTAAAAATTTTTGCAAATGATGAAAATTTAAATTTATATTTGAGACTTCTGAAGTATTTAAAAGCACTGATCCAAAACAGTTTTATTAAATATAAATTGTTTTCTTCAGTTTCACTGAAGTAAAAAGTTTATAGCGATGGTTCAGTGTTTTTTTTTTTCTTTTAAATAAATGTAGCATATTTGGAATAAATTATTACAAAAATTATAACTTCGGTATAAATTATCAAAGTAATAACTACTATAGTAAATACTTAACATTATTATTATTATTATTTAAAACGTGTCATTCCATCGTAACCAATGTAACATTTATAATGAGTTAAGGCAATTATTTTATTTATAATCATATTAAATGCTGCTTTTTTAAAAATTCTTTTTTCTATTATAATATTTTAACGTGTTCAGAAATCAGAAAGAAATTCCTTGAATATTAAATTGTAAATCAATTTCTAATTGTTATTGAGAAAATAAACACTTTCGTACAACGTAACAATTCTTCAATCTCAATGTTGTGTTGACTATAAATATTTATTTATTTATTTATTTTTGGCAGAAATATTTAGAATTCACAATTTAATATTCAAAGGATTTCTTTATGATTTCTCAACACATTATTGTACAAGGTTATTAAAAGATGTTAAATATTTTGTATTTTACGAAGTATAAATTGGACATGAACCATCTACATACTAACGAAAAGAGGAAATTGAAAGTTTGTGCATACAGGTTATATTATGAAAGAGAAAAGAACACTCAGTAAAATTACTACAGTTAAAATTACTACCTTAACTGATTGTATATGTTGCATGGTCTTTCTTTCTTTCTTTCTTTTCTTTCTTTTTCTTTCTTTTTTTTTTTTTTTTTTGTGTGTGTGTGTGTGTGTGCGCGTGTGGTTTGTTCCCATGTATACGAACGTCTGATAAATTTTCTGTAAATATCGTTTTAAGGACGACAAAGTACCAGAACTATTGTGAAAAGAAATCAACTTTATTATACAGTTTTATAAAATTTAATATAATGTTTAAATTAGCAGTTGATATTATTCTTTTTTGTTTAAACTTTTTAAACAGCACACTTTGAATGATTATTTTATTTAAAAAAAATAAATCAATGCAGATATCTGACAGAAAGATAGAAATTAATTAATTGAAAAATAAATAGAAATGTAGATGATAATAATAATAATAATAATAATAATAATAAACCATAATTACAATATTACTGTAGACTTTTTGTTAACTCGTTTATATGTTTCATTAAAAATTTCATTATAAATTTCATTGAAATTTTCATTAAAAAGTATGGCAGTTTTTCCAATATTTATTGCATGTTAATTAAGAATATTTTTACTGATTAACTTTGTACTAAAGAGGGTAATTTATTTAGTCTAAATACACCTATACTTCTTCTGAGTACTTATGCACTTTTATATGCACTTTTATATGCATTTTTTTTTTTTTTTTTTTTTTATCTGGCAGGTATTTTTGTTTGTCCTAAATGCAAATTTTGGGTGTCCCTGTACACAAACCTATTGTACAGGACCTGTTAATGCCATTCAAATCAGGGAACATTCCACAGTGAATTTGAATAACACACACACACACACACACACACACACATGTATATATTAAATCCGAATATATTTACGGACGCTGCGGGCGAACAGATAGACAAGTGGACGTCAGACAGATAGATACACAAATTGAAATAATATTCACGCTTATGTTAAAAAGTGTTAAATCGCTTAATGTAAACGAAAATATAATTCCAGAAAATTTTCATTCAAAGCCCTCAATGTAAATGAATATTTTTGTGTGGCCCTGTAAATCTAATGCTAATCCTACTGCATTTTGTAGAAAGCATTCTTTTGTTCATATGAATAACATATTTCAATTTTATTAAGTTCAAGTCAAAGTAAAGTTATTAAAATTTGGTTTCTAGAAATACCATTCATACAACAAATGTTTTGGAATACTTTTGGATGTCCCTGTAAACAAAGCAATGTCGTATTTACTCCACTTTCCACAGCAAACATCTCATAGTAAACTTAAATAACATATTTCAATTTCATTTAAATTTGTGTAAAATAAAGGAATTAAAATATAGTTCATAAAATACCTCTCACAGAACACAATGCATTGGAATACTTTTGGGTATCTCTGTACACAAGCGCCAGTAGAGGTATTTACTTCATTTTCAATAGGAAACATCCGATAGTGGACTTGAATACCATATACCAGTCTCAAGTAATTTCATGAATACAGGAGTTACATCGCTGATAGACAGACAGACGAACAGACAGACAAACTGAAATCATTTACACTTTTCAACCTTATTGGAAAGCGTCAAAAACATTTAGAATGTGATATAAACGATTAATATAAACAAATATGCAATTCCAACAAATTTCCAATAATACCCATTAATGTTACTGAATATTTTTGTGTAGTCTTGTAACTCTAAATCTAATGCTAATCATGTTGTATTCTACGGAAAGCATTCTTTTGTGCATACGAAATAATATATTTTAATTTTATTAAAGTTTGTGCAAAGTAAAGTTCTTAAAATTTGGTTTAAAGAAATACCTTTCATTGAACGCAATGCTTTGGAATACTTTCGGGTGTACCTGTGAAGAAACCAGTGATGGTATTTCCTCCGTTTTCAATGGGAAACATCCGATAGTGGACTTGAATAATATATTTCAATTTCATTAAGATTTGTGTAAAGTAACGATATTAAAATATGGTTTATAAAAATATTTCTCATAGAACGCATTGCTTTCGAATACTTTCGGGTACTTTCGAATACTTTTACCTCAACCAGTAAAGGTAATCCCTCCATTTTCAATAGGGAACATCCAATAGTGAACTTGAATAACATATATCAGTTTCAAGAAATTCCATGAATATTTACGAGAGTTAGAGCGCGGACAGACATACAGACGGATGGACGGACAGACAGACAGACAAACCGAAATCGTTAAAACTTTTCAATCTTGTTCGGAAGTGTTAAAAAAAAGAAGAGTAAAAAAGCCAATATAATTTATATAAATAAAGCATTACACCCAATCAAAATACGAGAATGTGTTAAGCTGACAATGGAAATTTCTTTAAGATTGCAAAAGACATTATGGAGTTAAATATAAATATTAATTACCATCTTAAAATTATGAAATTTTGCATACATTAGGCATTAAAATTTAACAATATTAAGTCTATTAAATTTCTTTACATTGTAAAAAATATCCGTAGGTTTTATAGCAGAAAGTGCTTGGCAAATAAGGGGTGTCAGTTCATTCTGCTATTAAGAAGAAATAATTTGCAACAGAAACATCTGTATAAAAGAGTCTCTCTTTACAGATGTTTCCGCTGTAAATTACCCTATTTAACAGAAGAATATGCTGACAAAAAATGGTTGCCAGCACATACTACTGCAAAAACTACCGTTATATCTTACAATGGATCTAAATAAATTTTAAAAAAAAAATCAAAATTTAAACTTTTCTGAAAATTTTTAAATTCCTCTAAGCGAACTAATTCTTATTTCTTCCCACCTGTTTTACATTATAATAGTTAATACATATTCAGAACATATTTGTATATTATTTGTGGATTTTTTCTGAAGTGACTTTCTTAAAAAAATATTTTTATATTTGAATGCTGAAACTAAATTTCATGCAATTTCATTCAAGGTTTTTCAAAACTTGAAATTGCGTTTTAATGTCTTAATTCAATTTTAATTAAATTAAGACGAAAGGTAAAATAGACACGTAAATTTATTTGAATACTTATTAAGAATCTTTGTTGTAATTTTTATGATTTGTCTATAATTATGCTTCAGGGAACATTTAAAAGGCATGAAATGATGAAAAGGCTCGTTCTGTGAAAAAGCTATTTGGAAAATATTTTTTAGATCTGTCTTTAATACAAGGTGGTCCAAAAAACATGATAGAAAGTATTTTAAGTTCCTGATTTCAAATGTACTGATATAAATATAATTCTTCCATATTGTAATTGCACATATATTGACATTTAAGGTGAATGCTTGATTACCGGAAATAATGAATAACCAATATGGAATCACTGACCTTGGAAGAACGATTATTTATCGTAAGAATATTTTTTGAGGTGCTATTGAGGTACGGAAAATCCTCATCTCAGTGTCGTATCACGACTGTATCCACAAAGGGTCACGATTTGGTGTGCCATATCGTCGAAGTGGATGAGTGGTCCGATATTCATTGACGGTATGGTCACGGGAGTGAAGTATCGAGAGTTTCTAGAGCGTCACTTTGGCCCTGAAGCGGGCTGTCTCAACATTGACACGCCAGTACTGGTTCATGCAAGATGGGGCTCGTCCCCATAGAACTGCTGATGTCTTCCTGTGGCTTAAAACGACATTTAATGAGCGTTTGATTGCATTGGATGCAGAAAAATTTACGGGGTACGGGATAGAGGGGTCCCCATACAGTCCGAACCTAAATCCGTGCGATTTCTTCTTATGGATTTACACCAAGGACAGAATCTATAGGAATCCCCTGATTCACTTGAGGGCCTGAAATCGACCATCAGAATTAAGATTGATGCACTTGATTCCGACACACTCCAGCGCTTTATGGCAGAGTTTCAAAACTGGCTTTATAACACTATAGTCAGGGTCGGTAGACATTTCGAGCACCTTGTATATTAAATGTCATTCATATCTTTATTCAATAACATAAGTTTCATGTTCTTGCATATTTTATTTTTACCACAATGATCGCTTACTTTCTATCGTGTTTTTCGGACCACCCTGTATTTACTCTTTCACGGCTATAAACTTTTAATCTAATTAAATTTATTTTCAAAAAGATTTTTAAAGTATTGACCTATTTCATTGATTGATTTTTTGGTAGTTTCTACGTGAACTGACAATTTAAATCTGCCTCAAAATCAGCGCCTCAAAAAGCAATCTCACCCATAAATTTATATGAAACAGGTGAGTACTAAAATTGAAAGATCAAAAATTTTAAACAACGATTTTATTAAACTAGTTCCTATGATAGAAAATTATGCATAGCACGTGGATTATGAATCACTCCCCAACATTGGGAGATATGTTAATAGTAAATGTAAGAATGTCAGTGTATGTTTAAATGAATGTCGTTTAAAACTAGTATTATTAATCTTTGTTATTTAAAACTAGTAGTACTAGCTAAAATAAAACGAAGTTCGAAATTATAGATACAAAGTTCAATCATTTGTTATAACGAATTCTTAATAATAATAATAATAAATAATAAAATTTTAAATTTAATAAAAAAAAAAAAAAAAAAAAGAAAGAAAGAAAGAAAGAAAATAATAGTTAATATCGTAGTTGACTTAAAATCTGTTTAAACACAAATGTTTCTTTACTTAACCTAAATTTTAATATGTTATTTCTTCGCAAGTTGTTTAAAGATTAACATTAATTATATTATGAGCTCAAAATTGCTTATATCAAATTAAATTGTAATTTAACAGTTGAAGAAATGTGATGACATAAGAGGAAATACGAAAACTCCCTTGAATTTGATAAATTGGACATTTGGAAAGAATACCCATCACAAAATGTCTCCGGGGAAAAAAAAAAAAAAACTGTAAAATTCGTCCTTTTTTTTTTTGAGGGGGGGGTGTAGAAAGTAAATAAATGCATGTATGAGTACCACGTGAGGCCGAGAGATTCTGTTCTTGGAGCTGTTAAACAGGAGGTGTCTTATTCGAATCCAAAACGTATTCGTCTTTTATGACATTCGGAGTTTTCTCGAAAACTCGCGTACTGGCTAGAGTTTTGCAGTCAACGAAATCAACTTGTTTCTATTGACCAATCGAAAATGGTTGAAAGAAGAGTCACTGTCACTGGATAGTCTAATTCCTTGATTGCTCTGTAAATACTCTATGAGACAGCGATCTTCTTCTTTCGATTCTGGCAACTGAATTTTTGTTGTGGCTATATTAACAAAAAAATTTATTTAATTAGCAAAATTTTTGTTTTTTCAATTTTTTTCCAGTGTGTGCACGTGTGTGTATGTTGTTCACAGAAAATTCTTCAAAATTTACATATATACTCGTATATATCTATATTATTTTAAATTGAAATTTTCAATAATTGATTTTTTAAATAAATTTAGTATTTACTAATTCAATAATAAGAATATTTAGTAAATTTAAACTATTTCAGTACTGCAATTAGAATAATTTAATGTTGTTAGAATAATTCAATAAGAATATTTCAAGAAAAGTTTCGGATTGAATAAATTTTATTATTTGATTCGATGGAAGAAACGAAACAATTGCAACAATAACAGAAATTGTTTCTAAATGCCTGTTTGTTTAATTACTTATAAGGTGGAAAACTAATTAGAAATTTTGCAATTACAATTTTTCCCTTTTTAGTTTAGAATAGCAAATAAACTTCATTAATAATTTAATGTAAAACATTTAAGTGTGAAATTTCAAAATAAATAACCCTAATTTTTTATGTATTTTGAAATAAATACTATTTATTTTGATTTTTCAGATTAGTAAAATTATAGAGAAAACTGAAGAAAATTAAAAGACTTAAATCTAAACACACTCAAAAAAAAAAAAAAAAAAATGCTACAGTCCTTTTTTGTCATTACAAATTATTACAAATATTGTGTTTGAGGTATTGACTATACTGGGATCTGTATTGAGGAATATTGTGAATACAAACTTTAATTAAATAAAATTATTGCACAGTATCATAAAGGAAAATGATTTCAATTACCTCGAACTGTAATGTGTTGCGAACAATGATTCTTTAGATTTGTAATTGCCTATAATATTTTTTTATAATACTTCTTTGAATAATGTGTGATATTTCTGACACCAATACGTACTTTAGCTTTGTTTAATGGGTTAACATTAAATAACATTAAATAACACTGCTCGGTATGAAAATAGCCTCTGACACCATTTCAGCATATTCTTATGTAAAATGACCTTCTGAATCGGAATATGACGCCCCTTTTGTCCTATCACCCACCGTTTTACAGGAATGCCCCCCCCCCGCCTATTTTTTATCATTTTTCGGTGATTTTATGGCTATAAATTTTATATTTAGGAGGGAGGAGGATTATTTTAACCATTAAATATCTTCTGATGGCTACAGAGTTGGAAAATTCTAAAACATGGACATTTGTGACAAGGAAAAAATTTTGGGGTATTTACCACTGAAATTATGCATTACATATCTTATATATATTTTTTAATGTGTTATTAATGCTATTTTTTAAACTTCATATTATTATTATTATTATTATCATTATTATTAGGTGTTAAATTAACTATTTTTCATTCTTCAAGTCAAATCCATGGTCATAAAATTATCGATCTGGGAAACAAATTGAGGTAGGGGGTAGTGTATCTAGAAAACGGTGGATGACTGGGCAAAATGGGAGTCATATTCGGATTCAGGTGGTCATTTTACATAAGAATCAACAAAAATGGTATCAGATCTCGATTTTTTTTCTTTTTTTTTTTTTGCAGATCAGTGCAATTAAAGGTTCTATAAATAAATTAAAGTAAGAAAAGTCGTTTAAAAAAAAAGTAAATTATAATAGGATCTTTCAGCATTTGTCTCCATCTAGTGTGTTATTTAATTTAACGCTATTACCTGCAAATAATTTTAGCCCATAGATCACAATCATAAAGAAATTTTCGTTGTGTCCATGTAAAAATTATTAGTCCTAGACTCACCACAATCTATACAGTTCGTGCGACTGTGAGACATTTATGAGGCGTTCAGACGTTATGGCATTTTAAATAATTTGAGTCCATATGCCACAATGATGAATAAATTTCTTTGTGTCTCTATAAATACTATAAGTGGTACACATTCCAAAGTTCATACAGTTAGTGTGACGGTGATATATAATATGTATATAAATTTATAACTCAATTGGATATAGAGTTTAGACGCTATTGCGTTTTAAAGATTTGAGCCCATGGGCCATAATAATAAAGAAGTTTTTGTTGCTTCCCTGTAAAAGATGCGTACTAGATACACCAAAATCTATACACTTCTTGCAACAATGACCTATAGAATGTGCATACATTTTCAACTCAATCGAAAAAGGCGTTTAGACGCTATCGCACTTTAAAATATTTGGGCATATATAGACCCTAATGATAAAGAATTTTTCTTTGTCTCACCGTAAAAACTATAAGTGCTATATTCATCAAAATTTATACAGATCATGCGACGGAAACTTATAATATGTGTATAACTTTTCAGCTCAATGAAATTAAGCATTTAGACGCTATCGCACTTTAAGTAATTTGAGCCCATAGACCATAATGATAAAGAATTTTTCTTTGTGTCCCTATAAAAAATCTTTAAGTGCTAGATTCACCCAAATCAGTAGGGTTCATGCTACGGTGACCTATAACATACGTACCAACATTCAGTTCATTTGAAAAAAGCGTTTATACGCTATCCTGTTCACTCACATACACACATACATGCATAAATAATCATAAAAATAGTAAATGTAGTAATATGAATTCAGGGGACCTTAAAATGTGTAGAAACATCAAAATCTCAAACTTGGATTTCTGACATGATTAATATATTTTCTTTACATATGTATGTTCGGAAAGTAAAAGTAAAAGTTCATGCAAGGTTATTGTTCTTTTAATTCTTCCAAGGCCGTATTCAATCAGCGTGAGATAACCCACAGAAATTGAGTTTCATTGATTCAATTTCAGTTTCGATACTCAACATTATGTACTAAAGTCTGAACTCCTTCCGAAAGTTTTTTCTGACTGCGGCTTTAACTTCTTCCATGTAACCATTAAAGTACTAAAAACAAGTGACAATATTTCAGAGAACAATTTTTCCGGAGAACATTTTGTTGAGGAGATTTTTCGGGGGCGTTTTTACCTAATTGTTCTTTGAGAAACAGGAAAGAAGTAATAGAAATAAAATTTAAATTTCTTAGATATAATTAATGGATGACACTTAAATAGATTAAAAGAAAAGTAATTGATTTCGGTGTATATTTTTAAAATTAATTCCTTGTAACTAGTTCATTTAAAATGCTAGTAAAATATTTATGAAACAATTGGAAGTTTATTAAAAAAAAAAAAAAAAGTAATTAAATAGCTATGACTCCGCATAACTTCGTAAGTTAAAGTCTACCAGTCTTACAGACAAACAATAACAAAAGAAACACTTAATTTTATTATTTTAATTATTATTACTTTCCGAACACTATAGTGAGGAAAGTATTGTAATCATGTCAAAAATCCGAATTTGAGATTTTGATGTTTCTATACGTTTCAAGGTCCAATGAGTCCGTTTTCACTATTTTTGCGATGATGTATGTATGTGTGTGTGTATGTATGTGTGTATGTCTGTGAGTGAACACGCTAGCGTCTAAACGCTTCGTTCGAATAAGCTAAAAGTTGGTACGTATGTTGTAAGTCACCATAGTACGAACCCTATAGATTTTGGTGAATCTAGCACTTATAGTTTTTTTACAGGGACACAAAGAAAAATTCTTTATCATTACGGCGTATGGGACCAAAATATTAAAAGTGCGATAGCATCTAAACGCCTTCTTCAATTGAGCAAAAAATTTATACACATATTATAGGTTACAGGTACTCAACCTGTATAGATTTTGGAGAATCTAGGACTTATAGTTTTCTTACAGTGACATAAAGAAAAATTCTTTATCATTATGGCTAATGGGGCCAAATTTTTAAAAGTGTGATAGCGTCTAAACGCCTTATGAATCTAAACAAAAAAATTGTACACATGTTATAGGTCACAGTTGCACGAACTGTATAGATTTTTGTGAATCTAGCACTTACAGTTTTTTTACAGGGACACAAAGAAAAATTCTTTATCATTATGGCCTATGGGACCAAATTTTTAAAAGTGCGATACCATCTAAACACCTTATTCAATTGAGCTGAAATTTTATATGAATATTATAAATCACAGTTGCACTAACTATAAGCATTTTGGTGAATCTAGCATTTATGGGTTTTTACAGGGACACAACGAAAAATTATTTATCATTATGATCTATGGGCTCAAAGATCAGTAGCGTTAAATAAAACGTCGTGTAATATATGGAGAAAAATACTCAAGCACTCTATTATGGTTTTCTCCCTTTTGTTTGTTTAACAACTCCTCCTTCTTTACTTTATCTATAAAACTGTTAATTACTCAATGTTCGGAAAGTCGAGTGGAGTCACTCCAGATTTTTTTTTAAATAAACTCATTTTTACAGTATCACTTAGAATTCAAAGAAAATATTTATGAAATAAACTAAATACTAAATGTGTGTGTCTGTATGTGGAAATAGGTATGATTCTGGAGAACTTGTGCGTAAAAGTCTGTTAGACTTAACGCGAAAAAAAAAATCAAGTATAGAAAAGAAAAAACATTATTTTATTAAAATACCCAGACCACTGGAAACAGGCTGCAAAATGCTTTATCATCAAGTGTAAAGGGTGAGTTGTGTATTTATAGCTGGTCGACTCCCTCATCTCGAGACGATGCAATTCGGCAAAAAATCGTGTGAGGTCCATGCGGAAGTTCTTATAATCGCAAATACTACACAGTTCTATATTTTCTTTAAAAATTGAAATGCATTTAAAATAAATTTAAAATGATCGTGCAGAAATATGTCTGCTAAAAGTTTTAAATGAGTGCTTAATTTAAGTAAACTGGACGTAAAAGTGTGGAGAAAACTGTTGCCAATACAATTAAGCTTCGGACAAAACAATATACAATAGGAAATTTTTACGAAAAAGCTAATCCAAAAATCTTAAATGAAGAAAAAAATATCTGATAGTATTTGTGCGAGTTATGCAACTAGCCAATTATTTAATATTACTATAATTATTAATTAAAGAAACTGCTGAAATATTTTTCTATTGATAAAGGCCACAGATTCTCGTGATGTCAAAACATCTGTTGTGTAATAGCAGATATTTTTTTACGCATTTTCTTCTTAAATAAATTGCTGTTTTAGTGATTGTGTGCTTAAGTTGTGAGTACTGATTCATCATGTTCTTTTCAAGCAATTTATTTAAAATACTTTTTCTCCACATGATTATGTCTGCAAATTTCACACACATATATATATATATATATATATATATATTAGAGCTAAATAAAGTTTGAAAAATCAGTTAAAGATAGTATATATAATAATAAAGTATGAACTCATTATTTTAATCAGTTTATATTTTATTATTATTATTATTATTATTATTATTATTATTATTATTTTATATTTTATGCAAATGAATTGTTAAGTTTCTAAATACTCTTGGAATTCAAAAAGAATGCACACAGTTGCCTCTTTCATTATGGGCATTTAAAACATATGTTTCATTCTTTCTAAAGGAGAAAGCTGGAATTTGAATTTTTCTCTCTAGATAATTGCATATATACTTCCCTTTGTAAAATTCAGTGTTGAGATTTTGAATAAGATAATTTTGAATAAGAAACACTTTCCAAGCAAAAGTGTATTTTTTAAAATCTGTAAAATATTCTTCTTTTCATATCATTATTTTAAATTATATGATATCATTACCAACTGAAGTATTGTGCCGTCGCATATACTTTTGCATACTTGCCAACCATCGCATTAATAGCCGTACAAATGTTAACGCCCCCTGAAAAAACGCCCCTTTTCTCACACCATTATATTTTTAGAGTAATTCTCGCCAAATGTTGTTATGATTAAATAAGGCAAAAATTACTCTAAAAAATTATTGGTGAGAAAAAAAAAGGCGGGTACTAAAAATTGTACGGTTTATAATGAGATGGTTGGCAAGTATGCTTTTGTCTTATAATGTGAACTATTAAGTTTTTGTGTACCTATATGCGATTCATGAAAAGGAAAAAACGTATGAGATAAATACACCTGAAATGTTCGAAAAAATGTTTAGAACGATCCACGTATACTTTATTGTCTAAAATATGTTAAAATAGTTTTTAAATTAAATATATAAAATATCTTTAAAAAAATCTATGCTGATACATATTTCTCAATAATACTTTTTTTTAGGCTGATCCCCTCCTCACAAATAGGTGTTAGTACTTGTGTAGATTTCAAAGTAGTAGATTCTAAAATATTTGAAACAGATCACTAAAGAGGAGTAGTCCTTATGTGTCATTAATATATTAGTTAATTAAAATATCGTCATTAGTGAGTAATAATGCTTTTCCGAATTTGCTCTATTCGTTTTGTAATATGATTCAAGAAATGACACAAATGTGGTTATTACATCGTTTTTCAGAGTGGAGCCATCACATCCTTTTTTATAGTTTACACCTGAAACAGACATAAGCCCATGCTAAAATGTTTCTGCCGAAGATACGTAAATTTTGACGTCATTTTGCGTGGCGGAAGTTATTTTCCATTCTAGTATGTCAAGGTCGTAAGTGTTCTGGGCTTCTGCTAAGCATCTTTCTTAAAGTATTTGACCTAAGAATGGAAAAATCCATACTCCTCAAAAGAGGACCTTCTGCCAATTGCTGTTCACGTTTTTCACTGTTTACTTTCCATGAAAACGTGAACTCACTTTAAAAAATATATATATATAAAATCTCTGGCTATATTTACTATAACAGCATTTCACTGAATAATCTCAAGAAACATTAAAAGTACAACATCAACATCAACAACAATAATAATAAATAAATAAAAAGAAAATAATTCCGAGCTGCTTAATGAGCTTATATTATTTTTAAAAAAAAATCTCAAAACATAAAAAATAAACAATTGTCTTTGTAGCTCAGATTATGTTGGATTTACAATAAATATATTTGTTTGAAGTAATCATCATTTAAAGAAATGGACATTTTGATCATTTGTATGTTTGAAAGAATCATAATTCATTACATTAGCAATGATAATTACAAAAAAAAAAAAAAAAAAAAAAAAAAAAAAACAGTTCCTCTGAATATATTTTCTGTCAAAGTATGCAATTTTTTCTTAATGGATTTTTAAAAAATTGTTTATAAAGCATGCAACTTTTATTTCAGATTTTTTTTATGCGGAAAGTGTTTGTGATAAATAATTATGGTTTAAAATATAAAACAAAAAATTAAAGCAAATAAAAATATTAAATTATAAAAAAAAAAAAAAAAAAAAAGGAAATTAAAAGAAATTAAAAGAAATGAAAAGAAGAAGAAAAGAAAAGAAAAAAGAAAAAAATACACAGAATACATTCCATAACAATTATAATAGTTACGTATGTGATAATTTCATAATAGTAATAGTAACAAAAACAATAATTATACATATATATTGAATAGTAAACAGGGATAAAAATAAATTTGTACTAAATTTTGTAGTTCTAAATTCTTATGAAAAATATTAATTAATTATGATTGATGCGAAACGATAGTGGAATTGTAAAAACAACAAATATTTTAGCAAGTTTAATTGACAAGAAAAATAATTTTAATTTAATTTGAAAATTATTCAAGACAAAAATTCAATAGATGCAGAATCATCTTCCTCAGCAGGTGGGAATACCACGTATACAAAGCATTTATGTAACCCTAACATGTTTCAGAGGATATGTCAAGCTAGCATACCCTAGAGTTTTACCAAAAATACTTGAATAAAAGTGTAGCATAAATTGAAATTATGACAACAAAAAACATTTCTTTAATCTAACATTATTAATATTAACATTATGTCAATACTTAATATATTTTTATTTTTATTTTATTTTATTTTATTTTATTTTATTTTTTTAGTAAATTTCTACTATTGTATAATGTGTTTTCCGAACATATGTTGTCATTCTGTATTGAATGGATCTTAGAAAGTCTTAAAACTAAATCATTCTGTTCTCCAATTGTAAACGTATTTTGTCGTTTTTATTCATTATTTATTTATTTAGTTATAATTTTTGTTTCTAATTTAGTATTTGTAGGCATACAAATCATGTAACAAATTTAAAACACTTAGAAGGAAAACATTTTAAGGTATGCAGTTCTACAGAATATGCTAATTTTATAAAGATCGAAAATAAATTTTCTGTTTCGAAAAAATGAAAAAGAAACGAAAGAAATCTAGCAATATTAGTCTAAAGTCTACAGATCGCACCTCTCTGCGTAGAATCGAAAGGACTTCTATGGAGATTATGGATTTAGTTCTGGAATAAGAACAGTGACAAAAGTATGTTAACAGAATTAAAAAAAAAAAAAAAAAAAAAAGGAAAAAAGATTGAAAAAAAAAATAGCCCTATCACCCGTTTTATTAGTGTGTATAAGAAAGATTTCATATACAAAAAGCAGAATACAGTATTGCCCCATTTATACGGTTTTTCATTTATACTTTTACATATACTTTTGCATAGTTAGAGTAGTTTCATTTCGCTTTCATTTTTTAATACTAAAATGATTTGTTTATACACAAATACTGGTTAAACGTCAAATTTTACCCTATCTAAAATTACCAAAATATCTACCTCAGTCCTTGTTTTCCTTTTCTCCGTTATTAATTCTTTTTAATTTCATCAGAAACTTGTATTATTTATTTATACATTTCACTCACATCTATGAATAAATAAATAAATAAATTAATTAAATTAAACTTATTCGATTCATAATGCTGTTTTTAATACTCAGAGACAATCAACTTTACAATATATATATGTATAGGAATAAATTAACAAAAGAATGAAATTAAATAAAACTCCAAAAATCACAGAGGTCTTCATCAGGGAGGCCCCTCAGTGTAGGGGTGAAAGAGAAGTTTCTTAAAGGACAGTAACAATTAGCTAATAATTATCTTTAGCCCCCTAACTTCTCACCAAACAGAAAATTGCGATTTTATTTCATTTCATTCATTTGTTAATGTATTTCTATATTTAAGATTTGCATTTCCTTTAGCAGCAACTTTGCGCACTGTTTGTAATTCTCCTTTTCGTTTTTCTAATTTCATCAGGGAGGCCCCTCAGTGTAGGGGGTGAAAGAGAAGTTTCTTAAAGGACAGTAACAATTAGCTAATAATTATCTTTAGCCCCCTAACTTCTCACCAAACAGAAAATTGGGATTTTATTTCATTTCATTCATTTGTTAATGTATTTCTATATTTAAGATTTGCATTTCCTTTAGCAGCAACTTTGCGCACTGTTTGTAATTCTCCTTTTCGTTTTTCTAATCTTTAAACTCTTCATGATTACTCTCCTGTTTACTCTGTACTTAATCATAGTGTCAACCAGAAAACTTCTCGTTCAAAAAGAGGTAAAAAATCCAATAAATCTAATAACTGTTTAATATAAAAAAATCTGATTATTAAGAATATTCTTGCTTTACAGTCAAATTATCTTGACCATTATGATTGGATTTACATTAGAAAGTTTATATTTGCTATAAAAAAAAAGTATTTGTCCATTTACTTAAATGTATTTAAAAACCAATCCTATAATCAACATTTTTCTGATATTTCCTATGATTTAATATTATACAGACTAAAACTCTTCAATTTAAATATCTCTAAAAAACCTCACAAAATCCAATCTAATTCACAGCTTATTCTAAATTATTCTAATCAAATATTTAATAGCATTAATATTTCATCCATTCTTAATGATAAAACTTGCATGTTTCCAATTAAAGACATTCATATTTCTCGTACCTTTAAATATCCTATTACACTTGGTCGCCTGCTTTTTAACTATAATTCAGTCTCTAAGTCTAATTTATCTTCTTATGTGACTTGCAGTTGTGCTCATCCCTCTTATGTAAAATATGTTGATAGGGACCATTCACATATTATCACTGGTGATCTTAATATTATTAATGACTCTAATTTAAAGAAATTTATGGATTATGGTACTAAATATCGACTCCCTTCAAAAACTAATATTTCACAGATTCTACAACAGTTTTCATATGATATTGATTTATTTATTTATAAATTCTCCATCACTTATAATAAACCTATTGAATATTTCAATCAATGGAAATTTTTAGTGATTTCAAAAATTAAAGCTGAATTAATTCAACATAGATCAAATCTCACACATTACAATAAATCAAATCTCTTTAAATCTATCAAATAATTGCAACAAAACTTTGTTATTACTTACGTAGATAAATCTCCTAATAATTATGCTATAATCTGTAAACATTATTATCTTTCTTTACTCAATTCATCCATATCTAATAGTCCTAACTTTCATCCTACCAATAATGATATTAAAATCAATAACTGCAAAATTCACTGTTTTTATAAATTGCTAAAACTTCCATTTAATAATTTTAAATATCCTTATATTGTACGTATCCCTAAATTTCACAAAAATTCTATTAAATTTAGAACAGTCACTGTAGGGTGTAATACTTACAACAATAACGCTAACAAAATTCTCCTTGATATTCTCAAACAAATCTATGACTTGATTAGTAAATCAAAAAATTTCTTTTGCCTTAAAAATAGTTATCAACTTAAAGCTAATGTCTTATCTATGAACAATGTGACTGATATCATGACTTATGATTTTGTTGACCTTTTTAATAATATTAATTTAACAGATCTTCATCATATCATCTTTAACCTTTTTGAAAAATTTAAAAGTCAAATCTCTTTACCAAAATGCTTTTCGGCAACATCATTTAAGACACTTTTAAATTTTATTATTCATAACAATTACATTCTACACTGTAATAAGATCTATATTCAAAAGGTCGGTATTCCACAAGGAGGATGTAGCTCGAGTATGTTAGCTGACTTATACCTTTACCATTATGAACAGGGATTATGTATTGAAAATGTCTATTTTTACCGATATATTGATGACATTATAATTTTTTATGTCAATAATTTTTCCCCTAATTTATTCAAATTTAAATGTCCTTCTCACCTTACCTTAACTCATAATCTTCTCAACAATAACTGTGTTAGTTTCTTAGATTTAAAACTTGATGGTAGTAAAATTTATACTGATCTGTATGACAAAAGACAAGATTTTACTTTCAAAGCAAATTTATTTACACATTTTACTTCTTGTCTTCATATCTCTGTTTACAGAAATATCATTCTCAATCACCTCTTTCGCATACATAATCTTTGTTCATATAGGTTTTAAAACAAAAATATCTCTTACATAATTAATGTTGCTACAAAAATGGGTTATCCCAAAAAATTCATTTATTCAATTGTTTATCATTAAGGGTCTCTGTCTAACACACACACAAAAAAAACCTACTATGGTTTAATTCATTAAAAAAAAAAAAAATGGTGGTTGGGTGGGCAGATGTTTGATTAAGGAGGATGGGTTGTGTTGTTTTGATGGTTGGTTGGGAGGGTTTGATGTTGAATAAAATTATTAAAAAAAATAGATGGGGGGGATCACTGCAAGTTACATTCTTATTTTTTCTGGTTGATACTATAAAACTTGAACTCTTTTATCATTAAATTTAAATTTAATTGTGTGCATCTGGCTACTAGAGGCTTCCTTGTTAAGTTTGAACAATCATTCCATTTTAATAATAATAATAATAATAATAATAATAATCTTTAAAATTATAAATTTAATTGTGTGCATCTGGCAACTAGAGGATTCCCTTGTTAAGTTTTAACAATCAATCCTTTTTAATTAAAAAAAAAAAAAAAAGCATCTTTAAAATTATAATTTTAATTATTGATGACTGCCTAAAAATGCTTATCCTTATATGTGTGCTCTTTGGCATTATTGCTTGTGATTGAGTCTTCTTACAACTTAAAATTTAATTCTTCTTAATACTTTGTTTTTAATTCTTCCTAATACTTTGACTTCAAGTTCACTTAATTTTGGGTTAATCATAATAAGTTCAATTCTTACCCTAATTAATTTAGGATTAACTTTAACATGTTCCAATATTCATAATTCTTATTATTTGATAGGTGCTAATAATTCTCTTAATCATGCAGTCAATATTTCTTAATTACACTCCTTATTGCATTGGCTTTTTCTTCTGAGATAATTTTACTGAATTATTGTTTATATAGCTACCGAAAGATGGCGCTTGTTCACTGAGATTATATGCATTCATTCTCTAGTCCTTTACTTAAACGATATAATTTATCATTTTATAATTATCATTTAATATTTACTGTGTATTTTATCTTTAATGAAAATGTTCTGAAGTCCATTCGATTAATCGATTTCTGTAGAGCTTTTATTTTTGATTTCAATTTCTGTTTTGGCAGCATCCTTTTCTCCAGTTTGTGTTAACTGTTTGACATGTGGTTGCAATGATTCTTTCGTGTTTTCTTTTTGGTTTCCTTGAGGATTTTATTTAATCTTTGTTTTAATTTAATATTTCACTTATTTCACATTCTATTTGGTTCTGCTGCTTCGATCGGGGCGTGAAATGATATAAATTGCTATAATTAGCAATATCGTTTTACGAAATCGATGCAGCTTTCACAGCTTTATGAAGTACTCGCCCCTTGATAAGTATACTTCTAATTATAAGCATTTATATCCAATTAATTCTGTGGTTAATTATTTGTTTTCTTTGTTATTAGTTTAATGGTCCTTTTCTATTATCATTCAGATCGGCGTATTTATTTTAAGTTATCATTGTAACTTATTGGTTCTTAATCTACATCGCAATTTTTGTGTCAGTCTTTCCTCTATGTTAAATTCAGTTCTATATTTTTGTGTGTTGTTATTGTTTTAGTTCTATTAACTGCTAAATTTTAAGATTAAATTTTATTACGTATATTATATATATATATATATTCGTTTCAATAGTTTCATATATATATATATATATATATATATATATATATATATATATATATATATATATATATGAAATCAGGGCCCGAAATTTCAACTTAAATTACACTCGCTGAAAAAAAAAAGTTACTCGCCACAAAATATGATTAGCTTACTCTATTTTTTACGTATAAGGTGACCAGAATTTTTTATTGGAAAAGAGGAGAAATTACACATTGTCTTTTATTTTATAAGAAAATGGAAGACATTCAATTTTGAAAAAGAAGTCATTTTAGAGGACACAAAATTGAATGAATATGATTATAAAAGTCGATTCAAAAGCTACTTTACGCAAGTGGTGCAAACGTTTTTGTCCCAAATGATGAATTTGGATCAGTACACCATAATTGAAATTAATAATATACGGATACGAGATGAAAAATCCCTAATTTTTATAAATGTCACTGGGCAATATAGAATTTTTTTTTTTTTTTTAAGTTAGTGTTCACCGTTCGATACAGCCAACAGGCGATCGAGCTTCCCAGTTTTGCGAAATTTTTGAAATTAAGGACTAAATCCTTTTCATTTGAAAAGCATGACAGAGGACGAAAAACATAAAAAAAAAAAAAAAAAAAAAAAAAAGGAGGGCTTTTTAGTTCTGTATTTTTTTTTTTTTTTTTTTTTTTTTTTTTCGTTTAAGAAGGCAGAGCATTGAAAAAGAAGACTGTACTCTTAAAAAGAGGATATTTGGTCACCCTACCTAAGATCAGCATGATTATACGTTTTTAAATCGATATATATCTTAATATATAAAAATCTCGTGTCACAATGTTTGTCCTCAATGGACTCCTAAACCACTTAACCGATTATAATAAAATTCGCACACCATGTGCAGTTCGATCCAACTTGAGAGATAGGATAGTTTAAATCTCAAATTATAGTCGCAATTTTAATTTATTGCTAATTATTTGTCTGTTATTATTTGACAGTCACAATTATCTGTTAACTCCAAATGATTCTAACAGATGTCGATACCTTTCGACTGGGTTGAAATGAAAGCTGAAATATATTTGGTGCTGCCATCTACACAAAGAATCTTCAACTTTTTAACCTATTAATAAATTTCGTATAATTCAATTATTTCCACTTAACAGATGTCGATACCTTTCGACTGGGTTGAAATGAAAGCTGAAATATATTTGGTGCTGCCATCTACACAAAGAATCTTCAACTTTTTAACCTATTAATAAATTTCGTATAATTCAATTATTTCCACTTTTTAAATTTTTGGTGTTAGCATAGCCGGCCACGTGTTACTTAGACTGAAGTGTAAATTGAATTCATATTATAATGAAGATAATACAGTGAAATTAATCCTGTTTTTTACTTATTTGTGCTTCATTGATCAAAACTTTATAATTTAATATAATATATATATATATATATATCTTTATATATAAAATTTATTATGTTTGTCCGCGATGAACTCCTAAACTAATGAGCCGATTTTAATGAAATTTGGACACTGTGTGCAATTTGGTCCAACTTGAGAGATAGGATAGTTTTTATTGCAAAATTCGCCTCCCAAAAGGGGGGGGGGAGGGGCCAAAACGTGATTTCACAAACAAACAAACAAACAACAACAACCAAAAAAAAAAAAAAAAAAAAAAAAAAAAAAATAGAAATGCAGATAGACTGTTCAAAATTGGTATAGAGAGGTTTTAGAGGCCTGCAAATCGAATGAGGATATTTTCGAAAGTGTAAAGTTATTAGGAGGGGCGGGTAAGGGGGCGGAGGGGCAAAAAAATAAAAATAGAGTTACATCGCTAAAAATTGGTACATAGAAGTTTTTGATACGTACAAATCGATTGCAGATATTTTCGAATTTGTAAAATTATTAAGAGGAGCGGGAAAGGGGGGGGGGCAGAGGAGCAAAATATAAAAATGGAGTTAGATCATTCAAAATTGGTGCATAGAATTTTTGATACCAACAAATCGATTGCGGATATTTTCGAATTTGTAAATTTATTAGGAGGGGCGGGAAGGGGGGCAGAGGGGCAAAAAATAAAAATATAGTTAGATCGTTCAAATTGGTGCATACAGGTTTTTGACACCTACAAATAAACTGTAGATATTTTCGAATTTGTAAAATTATTTAGAATAGTGGGAGGGGGGAGGGCAAAGGGGCAAAATAATAGAAATAAGAGTTAGAACTTTGAAAATTAGTATTATTAAGTTTTAAGGCCCGATAAATCGATTGCGGATATTTTCGAAAGTATAGAGTTATTAAGAAGGGCGGGAACGGTGGATGAAGAAACGGTGCGCATGGTTTGCGCAGGTATACACTGCCGCAGGCAGTGGGGGTCCGAACAGATTATTCCACCAATGAGAGAAGATTTTTTTGTATTTTATATCATTTTCCTTTCGATAATATATGGATTCATTATGAGTGTCGAACATTTTTCCCGATCAGATTTTTTTTTTCTCTTTTTTTTTCACATGTTAAAAATTAATGCAATTTTGAGAATTCTTTAATTATAGTGAATCATTTAAAAATAGGGACCAGCGAAGCGGGCTAAGTCTGCTAAGATCAAGGATGTTATCAAGGATGGTCTTTATTCGTAAATAATAATTTTAATATATTGAATATTTTACTACATTATAATTCAACGTATAACATAGCCACAGCAACGCGTGGCCGGGTCTGCTAGTATATATATATATATATAGCACCGTGTACTGTAAGAATTCTATCTATAATTAGACTGAAATTTTACTCGTCATAGTAAAATTTCCACTCGCCAATGGCGAGCTGGCGAGCGGAAAATTCGCGCCCTGTATAAATGATAGATATCGTAATAAAATTTAATCTTAAAATTTAGCAATTAATAGATACAAAACAATACCAACACACAAAAATATAGAAGTGATATTAACTTAGAGGAAAGACTAATATATTAAAGAATTTTATAATGCCTACCTGGAAGAATATAAATCATTTAATAAATAGCATATGCAATATATATTACATTAGTATTCAAGATTTATATGTATTCGTACTCAAGCAGAGACTGATATTAGAATTCAAGGTATGCAATTATGATGTAACTTTTCTCGCTTTTCTGATAAATATTTTATTAATATATATATATATATATATATATATATATATATATATTGTTTAAATATAAATAATATTAGGAAATGACATACTGGCAGTCACTTAAGAAAGCATCAAAAATATTTCTGATATATAAAATTTATTCCTATACAGCTTGTTTATTGAAAATTTATTTATATATCATTTACTCTAGTCCCTTAAAAGGCGTACAAACGGTGATTTTCTGTAATTTAATTTATATTCAACCCCTCAATATACCTCGCATATCGCTCGAAAGAGCAGCGGGAGCAAAGGGGTGCAAGAATAAAAGAGCTTTGGTGTACGACGTCCGGCGTGTGGCAAGCGTCTCCATCCGCACGTGGAAGGTCTCAAACAAATGTTTATTATATTACTCACCATCTTCCGAGAGGATTTTTTTCCCCTTTAAGAATAGCAAATAATTTTCACAGCTGGTTCTTTAATAAAAAGCCGTATGCGATTTATTGTGCTTTTTACATGCACAATGAATTTATGTTTACATAATAAAGGTCTCTTTTAATTTTTCATCTTTTCATTAAAATGTAACTTTAACAGTTTTATTTAGTTTATACAAAATTAAATTACATTCATCATTTGAAAATAGAAATTATTGTACTTTAATGATAATTAATAAAAACATAATTAATTTAATCGTAATTTATATTTAAAATATTCATTGTCATAATTAATTCCTTTTTTCCTACCTTTTCAATTAGTTTGAAAATTGATGCTTGTGAGAGTTAAAGTTTTCGTTTCGCATTAATAAAGTCTTCAATGAAATATTAAGTTTGCTGTAATTGTAAAATAATGTCCACTTTGTTAAAAATACTTTATACAAACTACTATATTACTATGAGTTTAGTTATTAACACACAGTAGTTTAAAAAATGTTATTATCAGAAATAGCAAAAACAAACTTCGTGAACAAACACTATCAGTGTATATATATATATATATGTACATCCATTTAAAAATGTTGCTTTCACTCAAATTTCTAATTCCTTTCACTGAAATTTGAAGTCAAACAGCACACAATTATTCGAAAAATACACAAAAATCCCATGAGATGAACCTTAGTAGGTGTAGGTACTGTTACATGAGAGGGGGACAAATGAGGAACATAGAGACAGATGAAAAGAAAAAAAAAAGAAAATGATGATGATTTTCGTTATACAGGAACATCTTGAATGCAAATACTCTGAACTTATTTAAAACAATAAATACTCGTTATAAAATGGAACTAGCCATCTTTATGCGTCAGAGATTCACCGACCAATACCACAGCTCCGTTAAATGACGTCGAAGAGACTACAGAGTGTAGTCAGTTACCCTGCATAATATTTTTATTATTACTTTTTTTTTTTTCACTTGTGCTATGTGTTTGTAAAGCTTTTAAATTCTCCGTGATTTTTCCAGCTACGAAAAAAGTTGATTTGCATTAGAAATCGATAATGAATCAGAAGCAAAGGAGTCCTGTAAAAAAGAGGCACTTCATTACGTTACTAGTAAATATCTAATATTAATGAATTTTCAATTAAAAAAAAAATCGCACGATAGAAATTATTTTACTGATTTTCACAAGAAAAGAAAAGAAAAATACTAAGCATAACCGAGTTTTATCTTTCATTTTCATGCCTTTTCTTTTCCGTAACGAATTACTTTTCGTTATTACTTTTTTTTTATCCAGTCATAAAATTTCACACTCTCGTTCTGGCAAATTTTACTTTCTGTATTTTTTCTTCACTTTAAACTCAGCTCTGTATTTACTTTTTTAAACTTCTTTTTTCTTAATTATCTACTGTTCGTTATACTTCCCTAAGCAAAAATAGAGATGCCTTGTGCAAAGAATGATCATTTTCCTCATTTGTGTTGTACTGGAGAGGGGATGCCTATCATGATAAATGGCTTTTTTATGAAAGTAGATTTCGGCCTTTTGTACTTATGTCAAGAACAGTCACATATATACAAAACATAATTTGATAATGTGATAAAAATAGCATTCAGGATTCTAAAGTAAAAGATTCATCCGTCATTAAACATCAAGGTTAAAGTGTTTTTCTGAAAACTTTTAAAAGTACAAAGATTTTCATTATTACTTCTATTGTTTTTAAACATTTTGCTGTAAAGAAGATTTTCTTTGATTAATCATAAACATATACTTAAAAAAATATTGCAGTAAATATATTGAAATGACGCTTCGATGCATATCGCGTTCTGCTTAAAATAAATTTCTATTAAATAAAATATGCAGTAAAAATGAAGAGAAAGTAATCTTGGCACACCGAATTTATTTAATATAAACAATGCAGCAAGAGTAAGAGTACATATATAAATATTTAAGGATACATATATAAAACTGTATGAGTACATATATAAAAAAGAAAATGTAAGAAGAAAAGGAAATATATACTTATACGTAATAGTAACAATCTATTATTGCAAAGCTATACTTCAAATTCCCTTCATAAATTCATTTTATGTAAAAACGATAGTGTATCAGATTATTAGACTGCTTCACATGAGACTGAAATCACAAAAATAGATATTGAATAAAATTAAAAAATATATTAAAGTTTGACACATCAAGATTTATAACACATCAAAAACAAAGTTTATAAGAAATAAATATGCAGAATTTTCACATCACATGTAAATTAAATATACTTCTTTTAAAATATATTTATTCATATTTCTTCTATAGCATCTATAAATATTGATAATATAACTGACGAATATTTTTATAACATTAATTTGAGTTGAATATACTGATTTGAAAAATTGTATAATTACTCTCAAATCTATCTAGCTATTTCTATCTATCCATCTATCTATCTATCTATCTATAATATATATGTGTAAGTCTGTGTGTGTGTTTGAATCTCCAGAAATCTGACAATATCAAGTCCGAGCAAAATATTACATTACAAGAATGTCTGGACATAGAAAATTGGCATTATTTTTTAGTTTAAGACACATTCTTCCCAGCGTATTGCCTTGCATTTCAAAAAGACTACTCATTTACTCTTTAATATAAAAAATTTAAAGTGAATGTCACTCTCTGGTCTATCCAAATCTTTTTCTCAAACTTTATTTATTTATTTAAAATTTTTACAGCATCATTTTATAAAGTAAATTCATAGCAGTAAACTATATATAATACTTAAAGGTGTAATATATATATATATATATATATATATATATATATATATTTATTCCATTTAATCTTTTAACGCATATTATTTTAAATTTTATCCTAAAGTTTCTGTGTCACTCTCCTGGCTTAGAGAATTATTCGATAATTTTAAAGAAACAAAAAAGAATTTTTAGCCTGGTGCATATTATTTATTTATGAATCCATTTTGTTGGATTCATAGAATGATTTCATGATCTGAATCGCCGAACATTCTTATCATATTTTTGAAGGTTTAAACTGAAATGTGTAACCTTTTAGGTTGTCACACTCCTGTACAACATTTCTATTATACATAGAACAACTTTTAAAAAATAATGCCTGTTATACTTTGTAATCAAACGATGATAATAATAGACAAACCGTCGTAAACCCAAGTATGTCTCTAAGCCTGAGTAGCAGGCCTAATATAAGAAAAATGCCACTCTACTGGTAGGCAAAAATGTCACACTCTTGGCAGGTTATAGTGCCACTCTCCTGGCATAATTAGTAAAGTTAAGCATGGCCAGAAAATTAGCATAGTTTAACTGAGTTCCTTTAATTTTTCCCCTGTTGGGTGTCTTATCAAGAGTAAGTATTTATTTATTTATTTATTATTATTATTATTATTATTATTTTAAGACTTTTTAATGCATTTTTGTTTTTAAAAATTTTGTGATTCGAAAATATGAAGTTTTGGAGAATCATGTATATATTAAATGATCTACAATAAAACAAATCGGTATAAAAAAGGTAAATTCTTATCAATAATAATTTTGCCGAGAAACACTATAATTAAAAATGCAATGCAGCTGCAAAATCAATATTTAAGAGATTATAATTGGATATCTATTCGTATATTTACATTTGCTGTACAGAGCTGCCAACCTAATCCGGCAAAATGTTAGTACCGCCCATTTTTCTACCCCAGTCTTTTTTTAGAGAATTTTATTTCTTAATTCATCGTAAATAAATTTGACGAGAATTACTCTAAAAATTAAGTGGTGTGGAAAAAGGGGCGGTGTTAACATTTTGTCGGATTAGGTTGGCAACTCTGGCTATTAAAAAGAAACCATTGATAAATTACTATTATTTTATGCATTTACTTTGAATAAACAATTTTCTGATCTAATAATGGACCGAGTTAATCAACTCAATCTTAAAACAAATAAAAAAATCTAAAAGTTTCAAATAATAATAATATTCAAATGATTATCAGTTTCACAAATCCAGTATTAAATAAAATAAATCTCAGTTCATTAATTAATAATAAGTCAGTTAATTTGTCAATTCCTTATTAATAACTTGCATATTAATCGAACTTTTAAGCACATCTTGGAAATAAGATCTTTAACTATAGCTCATTTTCAAAATTTCTGAATTCAACTGATTCTTATGCTTGTAAATGCAGTGACCCTAATTTCAAAAGAGATTAATGTAGCTGTTTAAAATAATAATTAATTTATTATATTTAATTTGAATTGATTTTATTGTATGTCTTTATGTATAGTATGAGGTGTTGTCTACACATTCGTTTATATCTTTAAAATTTCTTAACTAGAGAATAGTCTTTAGTCTCATTTTAAATTAAATACCAATTTACTGCAAAACTAAAATGAAGAACTGGTGGGTGTACAATCAATATTTAAACTTGAAAAACTTTTTCATACACAATAAAATTAGTGGAAGCACTACTGGTTTCAAAAAGACGTAACCTTTCTTCTACAGGTGCAGAATTTCAAGATTTCTTGCTTTTGCCTCCAAGACAGTAGCACGTATTTTGCACCTGAAGAAGAAAGATCACGTCCTTTCGAAACTTAAAGTGATTCCACTAATTTTATGATGTGTGAAGTAGTTTTTCAAGTTCAAATATCAATTTATCTATTATGTAGCTATATAAATCTTGTAATATTTAACTAAATCTTTCTGGTTTTTCTTGTTAAGTTTTCTCTCACTTTCTTCTTCTTCTTTTTTTTTTTTTTTGTAATTATTCTTCATTTACTTTGTTATCATGTGGTCTCTCAGAGGTTTTGAGGAAAGTTGGGTGCCTGAAAAATTTGTTTCTTTGTTCATTAATTCTAGTCTTCTTTCCTGCTGTTCGATCACTGTAATGAATTATTATATATATATATATATATACTAGCAGGCTACGCCCGCTTTCACTATATTTAAACGAATTTTCAAAAGAATTGGATCAGTATTTATTTTTTACATCACATTACAAATAAAAACTTAAAAAAAAAAAAAAAAAAAAAACACTGTAGATCTTGCTTTTTCGGGTACCTGTTGCCTAAGGCAGCTTTTTTTTCTGCCCGTACTGCATCGGGTCCAGTTTCCCACTGTCTACAGAAAGGTCTTTCCCGGGCACTTAAATCTGGGTATTTATCGATGACTTGTGGATTTTCTGTTATTTAAAAACTACGATTTTAAAGATGACTGTATCTCAGCATCTATTATATATTTTGGTTTTTGAACCACGTGTTTTATAGGTCCCGTTATTTACACTATATTACGATTTGATTCCGACCAGTGCAATAAAATAAAATAAAAAAGTAGATTTTCTTTTAAAAGGAATTAAATACATGAAAAACGAATTTTAATCAGTTTATCCTTTCTACTATAAACTACCATTTTTTTCACACAATAAATATTATAAATAATAATAATTAAAAAGAAAAAGATTTTTCTTTTAAAGGAATTAATTAAAAAAAATGAAAAATAAAAAGTTTCTATAGTATAAAATTTATACATAAACGTAACAATTTATTTCTATTTCATTACCATTTGATTTTCAATAAATATAATAATAAAAAAAAGGAAAAAAAAAAATATCGCCTTCAAATGAATGTATTAAATAAAAAGTGAATTGCATAATAGCCGTTGCTAAGATACGCAGACGATTACAATCGAAGAATAAATTCATGAAAAATGAAACATTAAAGCCAATATTTAAAATCGAAAAACATTAATTTAAAAAATTCAAATTCGAAATTCGAAAAAAAATCTCGATGAGGTGCACACCTGAAGGGTCCCAGGTACCTATATGCCAAATTTGGAAGCGCTGCGATCAGTACTGTGAGCACCAGAGCGCAGACAGACAGACACACACACACACAGACACACATACGCTTCTCTTTATATATATCTATATATATATATATATATATATATATATATAGGGTGATCATTTTAAAAGAGTACCCGTTGGTTTTTCTTATTACCCTTAAATCTGATGGATGTGGCAACTATTCTAACACTGAAGTATAATTGTTTGAGCCTTGTTTAAGTGTGGGAAACAATTTCCAATACTGCTGAACTGTTACAACATTATTTGTGAGGTAAAACATAACAATTTTTTTACATTATCATTCCTTACAGAAAATGTTGAAAATGTGCGCAACCACTTTGAATGCAAACATGAACATGCTGAACCAAGTTTTTTGACACACTTCGCAGCGTTGTTGGTGTTATTCACGAGATTTCTTCAGTTATGATTTGTTTTAATTCATGGATGTTTGCACGACTTCTCTGGAAAACCCTATCTTGAGATAATTTTGAAAAAAAAAAATTTAACGAGGTAAGTTTAGTTTTTTTTTTCCCTTCTTTTTGCGGGGTTATGTCAAAGATAGGGTTTTGCAGAGAAGTTCTGTAAACATAGATGAATTAAAACAAATCATAACTGAAGAAATCTCGTCAATAACGCCCACAATACTGCGAAGTGTGTCAAAAAATTTGGTTCGACATTGATACTTCAGTGTTAGAATAGTTGCCACATCCGTCAGATTTAAGGGTAATAAGAAAAACCAACGGGTACTTTTTTAAATTCATCACCCTGTATATAACACTAATTATTATTTTTACTAATTTTTTTTTTTTTTGGATACTTTAATTTGTTGTTTTTGTATTTATTAACATTTTTTCTTTTTGTTAACCACGCCCACTTATCTTAAAGTCTTACACGTATTTATTATTTCCTTTTCAAAACTATATAACTTTTAGTGCTGCCTTTAGCGCCTTTTTTATACAAATACACTTTAATTAATATGTAATTAATATATATATATATATATATATATATATATATATATATTTGCATGTGTATATTTTATGATAAAAACGAGAACGAAAAATAAACAGGTGAATAATTTGCCATAACAACCAACAAAAGCCAATTTGGTAACTAGTTAACTTAAATAAATTACTTAAACAATTTGACCAGTATTTTTAAATTTATATTTGAAAAAAGAAGAAGAATACTCACTTTAAAATAATTTCAATGAGAATAAAATACATATAGGAACATTCAAAGAAGGAGCTTTTTAATTATTGTAAAGGAAAATTTTCTATTTGAACTGACAATAACAAAATGAACCGATAACGAAATATGAGAAAAGCTGAACTTATGGAACTGGACACAAATAATTGAATAATAAATAAAATAAAATAAATTGCTCAGAATGTCGAAGTAATTCATCAGGAGTCGCCACCCCCGCATTGTTCTAAAGAAGGTTTCCTTTTTTGGTTTATATATATGTAAAGTTTATCATATTAGGATTTTATATTTAGGATCATCCTATTAGAATTCCATATTTCACAAAATTGTGAAGCTAGGTACTAGGGGAAAAACCCAGTTGAGGTACAAATGTTTCTAGGGGCACAGATTCTTTTTAAGCTGTAAGTCCCGACCTAAATAGTCCTAATGTGAAGGGGGGGGGGGGAATAATAATAAAAATAAAAAAAGAAGAAGAAAAAGTAATGCGCTGAATCAAACAAAACCTCCGAAAAATTTGTTTGAATGATTTCGACTAGAACTTTACAAGGAACATCATAAATTGCACAAATAAAATTTTATATTACCCTAATCTATTTGTTATTATTATTATTCTTATTTGTTTCCTTAACCTACAGCAGAAATTTTTTTCAGAAATATTTCTTTATAGTCATGTTTATCCTACTACTGCTTCCATCAGTCTTTTTTTTTTTTCGTTCGATGAAGAATCATGTTTAATTATTTCGACTCGAAACAACTGCGATATCTTTTAAAAAGTCTTTTTGCAATTTATGTTGTTCCAAACTAAGTTCTTACTTTTCAACACAGACACATAGACTCTTTCTTTTGATATATTGTGTGATATATTGCAATTATTTTTTTTTTCTTTTAATATATTTAAGCACGTGAAGAAAATAACGCTGTAGCTATTTCTTTCTTGTTAGAACTGTTTTTACAGTAGTTGGGCATATTTTAAGACATCAAAAGCCTTGAATGAATTTATTTATAGAGCAGGTGACTAAAGGAACTTCTTTAAATTATGTGTTTGAAAACAGATTTGTTTGTATACTTTTGCCTCTTAAACACTGTTTCACTAGGAAACCAAAACATTTGAAAATAAATTTTGCTAATCACGAATGCCGGAAATGTGCAACAATTCGGATGATTTAGCTTCTAAGTAAAAAGATTTAAGTACATATATAAATTCGTTTAATTTTCTAAAGTCATAGCAAAATCTTTTTTATTATTATTAAAACACCATACATTCTTACAATAAAATTTAAAAAATATTAAAAAATGTTTCTTCTTAACATATATTTCGAAAAGTGTCTGAATCATATATATGTAATTTTTTCCCCTCTTTATACATTCTTTTAAAAATTTCACGTTAAGTTGTTAGTCATATATACTCTATCTACCAATAAGCATTTGGACACTTTCGAATTTAGTTTTGTCAAATAGCTAGAAAAGTTCTTTAAGGGCCCTCTTCACTCACCGTCGCCGGAAGCTGAAGCTAATGTTATTCTATGGGAAATTTTTCTTTACAAATAACTTATTAACTAATACATATTTTGAAATTCTGTTTTCACATTTTGAAAATTCCCAGCTGTTAAATTGACGCACCTTTTCTAAAAAATTATTTTTTTAATTTTTTATATTTTATTTTGAAGCTTCGAAATACGAATTTTCAATACGTGAAATTTTTTCATTTTGCAATTTCGAAATAAAATATTAAAAATTAAAAAAATACATTTTTAAAAAAGGTCCGTCAATTTAACAGTTGGGAATTTTCTGAATGTAAAAACAGAATTTAAAAATATCTATTATTTAATAAGTTATTTGTAAAGAAAATTTCCCCATAGAATAACATTGACTGGGGCTTCCGTCGACGGTGAGTGAAGAGGGCCGTTAAGAATCACGTTGAAGCTTTGGTAGTGTAAAGAACATGTTGTACCTCATATATTTTAGCAAAAGTTGTATCCTAAAGAGGAAAAGGGAACCAGTAAAAAATTAAACAAGTGTCAAAATGTTTTGGATCAACCTGTTGAAAGTAATGCTTTGAATACGTTTTGGCTGTAACATGGGATTATGAGGATTTTTCTAATTACCTGTATAAATTTTTGTGAAGCTACCACATATATTTATGGAGATATAACATTTTTTAAAACACTTTTTAAGTTATAACACGTAGGGTATTAGATCCAGTGCAAAGTCATTTTCAACAAATATGGCATACTGCATTAAACACAGCATACAGCATACAGCAATCAGAATGAAAGAAAATTAAATATCTTGCAAAATATGAGCACTATTACTAGATATGTTTTAACTATGCATGCGCTAGTTTTTAAAAAATTTCATTTGCATAATTTAATAGCCAAAAGTATTGAGCAATTTTTATGAAAACCCCAAACAAATATCGTGTAAATTCAAAGAGTTATGAGAGACAGAACGAAAAGAATTTCAGTTTTTCTATTTAAAAAAAAAAGGAAGATGATAAGGGGATTTATAAATATTTATTTATAATCAGCGAACACTGTACTACCATTGGGCATTGATTGAATCAAAATCAAAAAGGGTAAAACTCCTTATAGTTTAGATTTTATTCTGATAGTACTTAAGCTCTCTTTATTCTATTCCTCATAACTTTTTGAATTTACATGATATTTTTTGAGGTTTTCATATACATTTCTCGATATTTTTGGCTGTTAAATTGCAAATAATTTTTTTTTAAATCTGTTGCATGCGTATTTAAAAATTATTTAGTAAAAATGCCCATATTTTGTAAGATATTTAACATTTTTGCATTCTGATTGCAGTATGCTGTGTCTAATGTAATATTCTAAATTTTCTAAAAATGTCTTTGCACTGAGTCTAATACCCGACGCGTTGTAATTAAAAAAGTGAAAAAAAAAAAAAAATATATATATATGTGTGTGTGTGTGTGTGTGTGTGTGAAACTCATACGGTTTCTAGTGCTGGATGTAAAGCCGACTGTCCACAGCTGGACTGAGTAGAATACTTACCTTTCTAAATGATCCTAGCCCACATTGATGTGAGTTTCTAATGAAACTAATAGGAAGCCAAATACCATGAGAAGCTTATAAAATTGTATTCATTCGTTTGTTTTTGTTTTGGAAATTATTTTTATGTAAGATTATTTACATGTTTTATTATTATAAATTTATTAACATTGATGACAGATTTTAACCACTAAAATAACGTAAAAATAATTTTGCAAATTATTTGAATCCAACAATATAAAATTTAATATTTTATTTATTTATTTATTTTTATCTTTGGTTAATTTTTAAAATGTTCCTTGGTAACTGATTTTTAACACACCTTCTCAACCTTCGGATTTTCTTTCACAACAGTTTAACAGTACATTCGAAACATATTTGTATATTACTTTCTAGATTCATTAGTAAGGCTCCTTTAAAAAAAGAAAAAAAAAGTTAAATAGAGTGTTAAATTTTAGAATTAAAAGATTAATATATATATATATATATATACATATATAAAGTGAAGACTTTAATAACGTTATAAAATTTAGCAATTACTAGATACATGATAATACCATCAACACACACATAAAAGTTATTGTAATTCAATTTATATGTTAGCACGTATTTTTCTTATGATTCCTTTCCAGTGTCAATTAATAGATAAATGCATTATAAATTACTTACGCTAATGTTAGCATTTAGGACCATAACACTAAGACCAACGAGGTGTGATTTTTTATGCGAAATTCGAGAAAGATATCAAACGTAAACCAATGATTTTATAAAAAATATATGAAAAAAGGTAACTAAAAATGATAATTGGAATAGTAAATGCTCAAAATTAGAAGTAATTAATCTTCAGTGAGCATGTACTTCTATATATTTTAATTAATTCATTAATTAGTCCGCAAAATAACAGAAAGTGCGTTTTAAATAAAAAATTGTAGAAAAATAATTTGAAATTTAGCGGAAAAAATGTTTAAAAATTAATCACCAGGTAGCATTTTAAAAGTTTTCAAAAAATTCAAATTTAGAATTTTGCACAATAAAATTTAAACCATTTTCATTAACATATAATAAACTTAATATTCTTACATTCCAAAGCGAATTTTTATAATTCCAAGACCATAATTTACAAAAATAATTTTAACGTTTAATATTTTCTAAAAGTAGATAGAACTTTATAAACTGCAATCCAACAGTATACTGACATACAAATATTGACTTACCAAAATGCTGCCCATAAACTTAAAATTCTAGAAAATATAAACTCTTAAATATAAATAAACTTTACAAATTATAATGATTTTAGTGATATCACTAGGATCTTGTATTAAAGGCACGAATAATAAAACTTATAATTTATAATTTAAATTTAGGTGTGTACATATAATAGTTAGACTTTGACTTAAAGTGGCGCGATTTACATTTGGGAATCCGTCGCTCTACAGGTCATCTCTTTGTTATCCTTTTCTTATTATTTTTATTTATTTATTTATTTATTTTCAGAATTTTTTTCAGAATTTTTAATATTGAGGTACAGGAAAATAATTTCGTATAAATGTTCATAATGAAGATTAATTTTAACTTTTCAATATGAAATTAAAAAGAAAATTTTTTAAAGTACTATTCAACCAGAAAAGCAAAAGAATTTTCCTGTATGTCACTGTAAAAAAAAAAAAAAAAAAAAAAACTATAAATGCTAGATCAAACGCAACGTTAGAAATTAGACATCATGATAATCTCAAATATAAATTTACAACATTCTGTGACTATATATACAAAATCCATTTCGTAAATCATGACTGCAATACTTTCCTTACATATAATATTAGGAAACTGAAAAAAAAAAAAAAAAGAGGAAATGAAAACAGAATAATACATAAATTAAAGTAAAATAAATAAATAAAAATGATTTCTACGCAGCTTACGCATTTTAATAAAATTAAGTAAAAATATGCTATATGTCTTATAATGTTGATTTTCCCCCTTGAATGATTCGTTAATCTATAACTCTAGACATTACAGCTGTCTTAGTTGTCTTTTTTTTTTTTTCTTTTTTTTTTAAAGATATTTTATGAAATTTCCTTCTTTTATACTCTTTAAGCTAAATTATGCATTATTTAATATACAATTTTGAGTTTTTATGGTTGTATTTTAAATTTTTAATAATTTTTATCATGCTCTGTTTTCTGGTTTCTTCACATTGTCGTGATGAAATATATGCATGGTGAGAGACGTGTGGGTTAGTTCAAGTTTTTCTCTTCACTCTTCTTTCTCTTCAAAAATATTCGATATACCAGCTCCAGAAAACAATTACTATTTCAAAATTTACCAACCCTTCTATTTGCATGACATTATTCTTCGGGATGCCATCTGGGACTTTTTTTCAAGGCTGGGGAGTTTCAAGTTACTTTTGGCGGAAAGGTTGAAAAATGTACTCTTCCTTACTTTAGACAAGCGGAAACATTTCTTTGTGTAAGATTTTAAATAAATCATGTTGGACCTTTCTTTTTATTAAGTAGAAAAAAAATCAGTATGTGATCAAATTTTAAAGTCTGAATAAGAGAGGTTTTAACAGATATTGTTTTATGCACCAGAAACGCTTTAGCTTTGAACAAAGAAATGCTTAAGAGTTATGCTATAGAAAATTTATAAATCTGTCTACGAAACAAATCATAGTTCTTCTATAGAAAAAGGATTATTAATATGTAATTATAATGATTAAAATTGTTTCACTAATCTTACTGCTACACACCTTTAATATGAAAACATATTATGCATAAGGGGTCAAAATAAGCACGATAATGTAGAATTCAATAAGAACACTTGAGATTCTGATACACATTTTAGTTTAAACAAAATAAAATTGTCCAGGACAGGACAAAAAGACAATTAAATCCAAAGCATATAAATGATCTAAATTATGGAGAATATTAAAAACAAATGCATCTTAGTTTCTCTTTAAAACAAGGCTTCAACCTTAGAATAACATATTAAAATAAAGTATAAGATCTTCCATCTTGAAAATATCTGTGTCTGTTAGTGATGAAATCTTTCATCCCTTGGAGGAATGGTATAAGAAGAACCGGCATACGGCGTATCAGCATGCAGGGCAAATAAATTCAACTGTTGTCTACTCAAAATGGCTATCGCAATGACAGCCAAAGCTACTACAGGAGCTATATTGAGGCTATCAAAAAATTGACTAGCACTGTGTTGTTCTGTTTATTTGATAGTTTTGAGACCTACACTACAATGACTTTCGACTCGAATAATTTCACAATAACAATGTAGAGTTTCTTATATAACTGTGTTACTTAATTCCTTCTGGGGTTAAGATTTTGGCTTTGTGTTTTTCCGGACATGTCACCTCTGTGATGTCAATTATCACATATACAGATTATTTTAATATAATGAAACATTTTTATGACCTCTAAATTATTGCTTAAATTAATATACAATGTGTCTTTAAATTTTCATACCCGCTTCCGACATAAGGGGGTGTCCATAAATTACGTGAGGTGTTCAGGGGTGGGGGTGGGGATCGATCCGAATCTCACCCAATCTTACGTAGGGAAGAGGGGGGTCTCTCGGCAAATATCACGTAAATTTCCCCCGCAAAAAACAGTGTAGGATTGCGAGAAAATCGAGTTAAATTCAAGTAAAACATGTTTCTTGACTTAGATATGGCTAAATCTGACACGATAATATTTATCGTGGCTATCCGAACGCTGTGAAGTAGCACAGTAGCCTTTCAATTGTTTTAGGTGCCGCCGATCTATGCAATCTTAAAAACTAGTCTTAACTAGTCTTCAATAAAAATAATAAAGCAAATTGTGTTTTTGAAATAAATCCAACGCATTTACAGTAAAAGTACGAATTTTGAAAAAATCTCACGTGAGGTTAGGGAAGGGGGAAGGAGGTCGAGCCAAATCTCACGAAATCTCACCAAGGGGTTGGGGGGGGGGTACAAAAGTCGCCAAAACTGCCTCACTTAATTAATGGAGACACCCTAAGTATATTTTTCTAATTGCAACACTCCCCTAATCTTTGATCATATATTATTTCTTCTTTAACATAATACAGATCTACAATAGAGTGTTATGCCTTTGTTAATTCGGTTTCCTTTAATATTGTAATTAAATGCTGTTCGGTACTCTATTGCTCTTATGGTGTTAGCTAATAATCACCAATAGACAACCTAAATATGTCAGCAACATTTCTAATAAAATTCAGCATATGTGTCTACAAAAAATGTCTGTTTCTTTGGATCTGTCCCAGTGTTTTTTGACGGCATACATTTGCATGTACTTGAATGACGTTTGTAAATTTTCTCCAGATGATTCTTCAATATATATACGGCCAAGAAACACTATGTAACAGCCTCCTTCTACATCATTCCTCTACGCTTCATTTAATGCTGTCGTTGTTAGTTCCGAGGGCCGGAATGTTCTTCCGTATCTCTCTCTACATATCTATCTATCTATCTATCTATCTATCTATCTATCTATCTATATATATATATATATATATATATATATATATATATATATAGTAAAAACCTAGTAAAAATATCGAAATTAGATTTCAAATTCTCAGGATAGCCAGTTCAACTTATTTTTTCAAGGGAAAAAAAAAAAAAAAGTTATGTTTTAACTTCAGTTGTTTTTAATAGAAAATTCTTCTTCATACAGTATAAGACCCAAAGTTTTATTTATTTTATATTCTTATTTTCTGTCTGTCTTTCCTTCTCTCTCTCTCTCTCTCTTTCTCTTTTTTTTTTTTTTTTTTTTTTTTTTTCTTTTCCCAAGGTTTCTTGAAAGAAAAAAAATTGTTTTCTGTTTAATAGCAGAGTTAGTAATTCTTATGCTAAATCATAAAAAGAAATAACTTGTTCTGGAAAAAAATATTAAAATTATTTTTTTTTATTATTATTTTCTGGTATTTTTACATAAGACTCACTAACACCATATTCTTTCAGATTACTGTGGAATATAAAAATAAACAAATGAGTGTTGAAAGACTTAAAATTACTCATATCTCAAAGGCATTAATTATTTTAAGTATTTCTCCGAAAATACATTTGTCTTTTATGTAAATTTTCATCATTACTATTTTTTTTTTATTTTTTTTTATTTATTTATTTATTTTTTTTTTTTTTTTTGTGTGTGAGTGTGTGTGTGTGTGTGTGATTCGTCAATTTATGCAATACACATATGTATAACAATTAGTAGTTTAAACCTTTGGAAAAATAATATTATCACCAACATGTTTATTTTCATTTTCAACAACTTTTGAAACAAAGTTCTTTCCTCCGGTTCAGGGTATGATTTATCATGTGCAAATTCTCACGAGTTCTCTTTAAATATAAATATAAGCAACTAATTACCAAGGATTCTGGGAAGGTATCCGTATCTAAAAAGACGTAAATCTTGAACAATTTGACAAATGTTGTTTACCTGTGCCATAAACTGGCCTTCATCCAAACGAACCACAACTCCCTGGAGAACAAATAAACAAATAAAAAAAACCAATCTCTGCACCTGTTATCAGCCGCTCCCATCTTCTCAAATCCAGGTCTTTTCTTTCAGTCTAGTGATACAGTTGGCAATCACTCAATAGTGTTTCGTTTCCGCCAATGCATGAATGTATGTGATGAAACCCTGAAAAAAGAGTATAACTATAGAGAAAAAATTTTAGGAAGTATATGAAGTTTGTCACTGGCAGTCAATCCCGTCTGCATGGCGACTCCTTTTAACTAAGTCACCTTCAAAGTATTTGTTTTGCATAATTAGTAAGATTTTTGGATTAGTTAAGAAGTCGGTGCATTTAAAGTTAGTTCGGTAGCTATCTTTCGTAGAATCATCAAATATTATCATAAACTCTAATCCCTCTCGAGAGAGACTGGCAACTTAGAAAGCTGCAAGTCGGCGCTATTGATATTTCTTTGATGTGGTTTAGGAGATTGACGCTGGCTGTAATCGAAGCTCACAAACCTCCTAGTGCGATAATTGCATGAGAATGGGGTCTCTTTTGTAAAAGAGCAATAAAAAGTAATGCCCTTCATTATTAATGTGTGCAAATTTTCAAGTGTCACTTTCGGACAATAGATAATTTATGAGTTTTGACGCTCTGTATGTTGCCAGTGTCTGAAGGGTCCTTAGAGAGGGTTGGAGTCTAAAGACGCTTCCTATCATTTTTTCTGTGTTGTAAAAACTGCTCTTATCTATTCTATAATCAATTTTTAAAAAAAGCACCAGTCTCAAACATTTAAAAACCTTTAATTGTTTTAGTATGCATTCGTTTGAATGTTCATGATTTTAAAGAATAATAGGATTTTTTTTATTAAAGATTGGCAAAAATTTTGTCACGTAACATATTTAATTATAACCAGTGAGATAATTTAGCAGTTTCCCCAATAAAAAATACTTGTAAATTGAATTCTAAATAAAGATCATTACCTAGGGGAATTCTTTAAATTTTAGGAGGACTCACAGTTGAAAAGAACAAGAATACTTTAGATTGTTTGTGTAACTGGCAAGATTTTTGTTTTTCTTAAGAAGACAGTGAACTTAAACTGTGGTCGACGTCGATAACCGTTCATGAAAGCATGGCTTAAAGGTTTTATTATTTGATGTAATCTTATCATAATGAGGCATTTAATTCAAATGTACAGTGATTAAATTTTATTTTAAACTTCAGACTTTTATTTCACAAAAAATGCAAGACAGATAATTACATTTTAAAGATAATAATTCAAAACTGTATTAGAATAATAGTTTTAAAATAAGATTTCTGTACAGGAACATTTTTTTTTTTTTAAATCTTGGAAGCTATATCTAAAACACCAACTTCATCTCTCTTTGAAATTAAGCACACAAATAAACGTTTTTAACAATTTTCATTTCGCAATTTTAATTGATTTTTAAAAATGAAGAAATGAACCGTATGTTTCATATTCCATGTTTTTTTTTTTTTTTTTTTTTTTTTTTTTTTTCTTTTTAATCAAAATTTTTCAATTTTTATAAGTTCATTTACTTACATGACTTCCAAAAATTAAGCAACAGCCTGTATATATATATATATATATATATATATATTAAGTCAAAGATCAAAATTTTAAATAAATGAAGATGTGAAAATATTTTTTTAAATAATTATTTGTTATTAAATGATTAATCTAATTTTATATTACTTAAATATGGGAGTCATTTTTAAACTAAAATTAAGACAGTTTTTCTCAAAACTGCGTTTTTGAAGATAGGAAAAGTTTTATTAAAAATGAAATAAAATAAAACATTATTTTTTTTTTTTTTCATTTAATTTCGTTTTTCTTCATTTTCTTCTCTTTTTTTTATGCGAGTAATTTTTTAAAAAACAAGTACACGAGCGTGAAATTTGCATTGGCGTTCGTTATAAATTTTTTATTGACTTTTATATTTGCTGCCGATATTCATAATTTGCAAAATAATGTTCATATTTTTATTGTCCGTTATGGAATCATATGAGAAGAGAATAAAAGGGAACAAAAGCTTCTTGTAATTTAAAATTTGATGCATATCTTTGCCTAATTATAATGCATTCTCAGATCCATCTTTCGTTTGTATTTTTGCTCTCTCTCGCTTTTTTTCCGAAAATTATTTGTTTATTTATTTATTTTAATTTAATTTTAATTTCATCAATAAGGAATTTGAAAGAAAATTTAGAGAAAACAAAAACAATTAAAAATTATTTCGAATTTCAATCTATATATATAAAAGAGTACTTCCTGAGTGAGTGAGTGGGGGGGTGATTCATCATCGCCCAGACCAAACCCCCTGGCCCTAGAAGCATGAAATTTCGTGACAATGTTTTTTCTATGACGTAGGCATCCACTAAGAAGCGATTTTACAAAATTCGCCCCCCGAGGGGGGGGAGGGGGGCAAAACGTGATTTCACAAAATCCTTCATATCTCAAACAAAAAAAAAAAAACAGATATCCGTAAAATTTTTGCTTTAAAATATAGCTAATACAAATGTCTAAAAACCAATTTCTGGAATTTTCAAAATTCGGTCCCCAAGGAGGGCGGGGGGGGGGGGGGGGGGGGCAAAACGTGATTTCACATGAGTAAAACGTGATTTCGCATAATCCTATATATCTCAAACAAAAAAATAGATATACGTGAAATTTTTGCCCTAAAATATAGCTAATGCAAATATCTAAAAACCAATTTCTGGAATTTTAGAAATTCAGCCCCCAGGTGGGGCAGCAGGGGGGGGCTGTGGGGCAAAAACAAATAATACAGTTAGGACGTTCAAAATTGATACAGATAGGTTTTAGAGGCCTGCAAGTCGAATGAGGATATTTTCGATTGTGTAAAGTTATTAGGAGGGGCAGGAAGGGGGGGGGAGGGGGGGGAAGTAAAAATTTAGTTAGATCGTTCAAAATTGGTATATAGAGGTTTTCGATACCTACAAATCGATTGCGGATATTTTCGAATTTGTAAAATTATTAGGAAGCGGGGTAAGGGGGGGGGCTATGGGCAAAAACAAATAGAAATGCAGTTAGGCCGTTCAAAATTGGTACAGATAGGTTTCAGAGGCCTGCAAGTCGAATGGGGATATTTTCGAAAGTGTAAAGTTATTAGGAGGGCCGGGAAGGGGGGGGGCAGAGGGGCAAAATAAATAAAATAGAGTTAGATCATTCAAAATTGGTACATAGAGGTTTCCAATACCTACAAATCGATTGCGGATATTTTCGAATTTTTAAAATTATTGGTAGGGGCGGGAAAGGGGGAGTGGTGGGGCAAAAAAATAAAAATAGAGATGGATCGTTCAAAACTGGTACATAGAGGTTTTTGATACTTACAAATCGATTGCGGATATTTTCGAATTTGTAAAATTATTAGGATAGACGGGAGGGGGGGGGCGAAGGGGGAAAATAATAGAAATAAGAGTTAGAGCATTTTGGGAATTTTTTCCGAAGGCAGTGAGAACCCGGTGCGACATTTTTCCTTATCAGATTTTGTTTCTCTTTTTTTTCCACGTGATAAAAATTAATGCAATTTTGAGAATTCAGTAATTATAGTGATTCATTTAGAAATAGGGACCAGCGAAGCGGGCGTTGCCTGCTAGTATTATATAGAATTGTATTATTGATTTGACAACTAATAATCATCCATATTTCCTTTTCATTTTTTAACACTTTTCAACAAGGTTGAAAAGGGTTAATGACTTCGGTTTGTCTGCCTGTCTATCCACGCTCTAACTCCTGTAAATATTCATGGAATTTCTTGAAACTGATATATGTTATTCAAGTTCACTATCGAATGTTCCCTATTGAAAAGGGAATACCTCTACTGGTTTGTGTACAGGGACACCCAAAAGTATTCGAAAGGTTCTATGAAAGGTATTTTTATAACCACATTTTAATACCGTTACTTTAGAAAAATCTTAATGAAATTGAAATATGTTATTCAAGTTTACTAGTGGATGTTCTTCATTGGAAATGGAGTAAACACTATCTCTGGTTTGTATACAGGGCCAAAGCATTGTGTTCTATAAGAGGTACTGTAAACCATAGTTTAACAACTTTACTTTGCACAAATTTTAATAAAATTAAAATATGTTATTCATATGCACAAAACATTGCTTTCCACAAAATACTGTATGATTAGTATTAGATTTACAGGTCCACACAAAAATATTCAGTTACATTAAGAGATATTATTGGAAATTTGCTGGAATCGCATTTTCGTTTATATTAAACGTTTTTAACGCTTTCTAAATGTTTTTAACACTCTCCAACAAGGTTGAAAATTTGTAATGACTTCGGTTCAGTCTGTCCATCCGCGCTCTAACTCCCGAAAATATTCATGGAATTACTTGAAACTGATATATGTTATTCAAGTTCACTATTGGATGTTCCCTAATGAAAATGGAATGAATATCTCTACTGGTTTGTGTGCAGGGACACCAGAAAGTATTTCAAAGCATTGTGTTCTATGAGAGGTATCTATGAATTTTATTTTAATTCTTTTATATTACGCAAATTTCAATGAAACTGAAATATATTACTCAAGGTCACAATCGGATGTTTACTGCAAAAAATGGAATACATACCACTGCTGGGTTGTGTACAGTGACAGCCTAAAGTATTCCAAAGCACTGCGTTCTGCGAGAAATATTTCTATTAACAAAATTTTAATAACTTTGCACAAATCTTAATGATATTCAAATATGTTATCCATATGCACAAAAGAATGCTTTCTGCAAAATATAGTATGATTAGCATTAGATTTACAGGGCCTCACGAAAATATTCAGTTACAATGAGGGCTTCTATTGGAAATTTGCTGGAATTGCATTTTCGTTTACATTAAGCGATTTAACATTTTTTAACAATTTTTAAGAGTAATATGATTTCAATTTGTGTATCTATCTATCCGACTGTCTATCTGTCCGTATGCCCGCTCTCAGCGTCCATGAATATTTTCAGAAATTCAAATATATATGTTATTCAAATTCACTGTGGAATGTTCCCTATTTAAAATGGCATTGATAGGTCCGTCCTTTGTGTGCGGGGACACCCAAAAATATGCCATGGCGTTGCATTTTAATACAGACAATTTTATAAATTATATCTAAAGAACTTTCTACTGTAAAAATCCTAAAGAAATTGACTTCGGAAAAAATTCCCAAAATGTTCTAACTCTTATTTCTATTTTTTCCCCCTTCGCCCCACCCCCACCCGTCTATGCTAATAATTTTACAAATTCGAAAATATTTGCAATCGATTTGTAGGTATCATAAACCTCTATGCACCAGTTTTGAACGATCTATCTCTATTTTTATTTTTTTGCCCCTCCGCTCCCTCCCCCCCATGCTAAAATAATGTTTTCTTTAGAATATGATTTTGTTAACCTTCAGATTTGCAAGGCAACCCTAAAATATTCAAATCATTAAGGTTTGCAGTTAGAATCTAAAGGCTATGTTTTCTTTTGTGTAAAGCATTTTATACACTTTCTAACAATGTTTAATGATTAGGAATTGAATTAGTCTACCTGTATGCCTTTCAGAACTTCTGTGTGCCTGGTTTGTAATACCGTAAGCAAAGAACATTGAAAGTCGTATGATACAACAATTACGTGCAGTTGGAAAATTTTAATAATCAATGCGTACTGCATGACTTTTCGTTCTTTTTTTTTTTTTTTTTTTTTTTTTTTAAAGAGTTGTTCGCAAAAGAGGAAAACAAGAATATGGTTTATTGCTCAACTTTTGAAAACTAATGCGCATTAAAATTGTCACCTAATTCTGTTTTCATTACATCAACATTTATAATAACCCAATTTTATTTTTTCGATGACAGAACCCATTATATTACTGTAGCATAAAGGTAAAAAAGTGCTTCAAAGTTTTTCTTGAACGGCTTGCACAATTCTCAGATTTACCGACTAATCTGTAATAATTTCCGTAATAACAGCAACTTAAAATATTATATTGCATAATCAACAGATTTAACTAATAAGTGTCTGTACCTTTCTCTGTATATTTTGAGTAAACAAAACACTATACATCTTGGATATACATTAGGTTACTCCCTTCAATTAGTAAAGCTGACATTATGCCATTAAAATCAACTTCAGTATGGCTTCACTTTAATGACAAAAGAAAGCACTTTAGTCGATTATTAAAGAAATGTTCCGAAGTCAAAACACAAAATAATCTTAGTCTTTTCTATTTATTTATTTAACATTGAAAAAGATTTTTTTTTTTTTTTTTTTGTAAATGTTCTACAGTGTGTAATCTTTTGATTATCCAGTAGTTTTAAATTGATTCCTTTACATCACAGAAGCCTAGGCTTATTTAGAAGCAGACATGCTGATGAGAAATAAAATTGGTTTAAATTTAATAAAATCTAATGAACATAAAATATTACATTTTGGCAACATTAGTAGAAATAAAGAAAGAAAAGAAAACCAGATCTCTCCTTATTTTATTTATTTATTTATTTATTTTGACAGGATCGCCCTCTTGTTTCATAGCAATGGTATTTTGTCAAATATAGTTTTGTTTGAGGAAGAAATAAAAAACAGAAATTTATTTTGTTTTATGTTTTTGACAAAAGAAGTACTAAACAGTGTAAAAATATATTGCTATTTATTTATAATAAAAAAAAAAAAAAGTCAATATTAAAAATATTTCAAAAAAAAAAAAAAAAAAAAAAATCCCAACGACAGCAATTTTAATATTATTTCATTTGAAATAAAAAGAAATTATGAGATTGAACACTTGTACTTTTAAAACGATTTATAGCATACTAGTACTTTTTTTTTCTTTTTTTTAATGACAAAAGAATTGTAGAGAAATAAAATAGTATTAATGAGCTGCAATTTTTGTACTTTTTATAAGAAGAAAACAAAATAAATGAAAATTTTTGTTTGAATACTATGCCTAAGATCATTTTTGGAGAAACTCTTGGCTCTCCAGATATTGTGTGAAAGTATTTGCAAGTAAATATGTTAGTTTTTATGAGCATTTTATTTAGAAAGTAACTCCTCTAATAAATAAATAAATAAATAAAAAAAAACATACGGTTTGAATTGAGAACCTTCCTTCTTTTTTGAAGTCGGTTAAAAATAAAAAAAACTTGTTGACATAGATTTATTCCGTACAGTTCTCTATCACAAATATGTTTTCAAAAATTTACACTATAGCTCACACTATATTCATAATAAAATAAATTAAATCTATTGATCACTCTGCCGGTAACGGGAAATTCATTTCAAATTGTATTATTATTCACCCCCCCCCCCCCCGTATTAAAGTACGTATATTATTGGCACGTATGTAAGTTATAGACAACATACGTACTCAAAATTACTTAATCAATTTCAAAGAGTGGTTGAAGGAAATTTTCTCAATAGTTCGGAACAATAGCTCTAAGTTTAATAATAACTTTTAACATTTTAACTACAATGTCGAAACCGGGGGTGAAGGAGATGTCAGCCCCAGTCCCCTCACATAGAAATTTATCTGTTTTTTTTTTTTTTTTTTTTTTTTTCAGATTCAAAACTACTTTTATTTATTTATTTATTTATTTTTTAACTTTTTTACTTTTTTTCGAAACTGTTTTGAATTGTTTTTAAAATAAGTTTGATTTGAATTTCGGGTTTGGGTTGTCACTTCTGTCATTTTATTTTGATTATTAACAACAGGACGTACGGCTTAAAGTTGATTCCGAAACATTACGAACATCCCTGCCTCAACCAGGATTCGAACACAGGACCTTTAAAGTAAATAAAAATGTTCAAATGTTGTACCGTTTATCTTAACTTTTCAACTTTAATAATATGTATATAATAATTTACAGTAAGAAAAAGTAGTGTGAGATCTACACCAGATTTTTTTTTTTTTTTTTTTTTTTTTTTTTTTATAAATGAAAATGCATGAACTTTGCAATTTTGCAACTATCCAAATTCTCAGTAAAACAGTTTGTAAACACTAACTGGATTTATTGATTTCAAAATGGCATTTCTCAAAATGACGGATGTTACAAATTTGTTTCTTATTTTTGATTTTTATAGTATTATGATTTGTATAACATAACGCACAATGGAAATCAAAAGGAGTATCTAATTTATCAAAAGCCACAATTTATCAAATTCCAGATAACCCTTCATTAAGTTAACTTCAACCAAGTAGTTAAAAAATCCAACAAACTAGTTCAAAATAAAAAGTTTTATTTCTTAGAAATATTAAGCTTGTTTTGACTGAACACAAACTTTTTTTCTAAATATATTTTTCTCAGCTATGTGTGTTGAAAGAATAAATACATTTACTTACTTATAGTTACATATTCAAAATTTTTGTGTTGCGAAGACAAAACAATATTTTTCCTTTTCATAACCGTTAAGTGACTGTGGTTATTCACTTTTCTTAACTACTATTTATTCTGCGAAGAGCTTCTTCCTCAGTATTTCTTAACCACGAAGAAACTTAACAAACAGTATTGCATAATTATGCTTACATCATGCAGACAACTTTCGTTATGAAGATATTAGTGACACTAATCTTCATTACTGCATATTTTGTGTCAAGCTGTCCCTTTCTTGATTTTTACTTAAGATCCCTGAATAAACAGTTCAGGTTACAGGAAACAAAATAAATGGATGCTTTAAAAACGATTTCTAAGGCATTAACTAATTTCCACATCATCAATTTAATTTTTTTTTCTTATCGTGTTGCTTTTAGAACTTCGTTGTTGTGACTAAGATTGATATTTTGGTTTTCTTCCAACATCATTTTATTTCTTTTTTTTTTTTTTTTCATAAAAAAATTTCTAAAGAATTCGAATTTTTTAAGAGGTCTGCCTGTAGAATGATTGGTTGTTTGAGTTTCATGTCGCACTAGTGCTGCAATATGGGCAATTCGCGACCGTTTTGGACTCACCCTTAGGAGCGGTCTGGAGAATTCCATCACAAATTTGATCTTGCAGAGAGAGAATATCTATCTTCAGGGGAAAAAAATTGCCTAGCGTGCGGAAATATAAATTCATAGGTATGGTCACAATCAAAATTTTGTGTGAGTATATTTAATAAAATGTACGTGTGTTTGGAATATGCATGGATAATATCTGTATGTAATATGTATTGATAATATTAGCATACATATATATATATATATTATATAGGAATAGATTATCAATGAATAACGTAAATTATCAATGAATAACGTAAATTATCAATGAATAAAATGAAATAAAACCCCAAAAAACACTGAGGTCTTTATCAGGGTGGCCCCTCAGTGTAGGGGTGAAAGAGAAGTTTCTGAAAGGACAATAGCAATTAGTTAATAACTATCCTTAGCCCCCAACTTCTCACCAAGCAGAAAACCACCATTAACTGAGAAGAAATCTGACATACATGTAATTTAAAAATTACAAAAACAATTATAAAATTAAAAAAGAAGTACAATTACAACAAATTAACATATATGGAATATACAAGAATACAAGAAATTACAAAATACAATAAATGACCCCCCCACACACACCTGATAAACAAACCCTCTTCGGAAAACGGGGCTACTCGTCGGTACTTAAATATCGCCCTTCATTTAGGAACTAGAACAAACCGAAAGAGAAAAAAACTTGAAACACTCGGTTAAAAATTGAGACGGGTAACAGTTAACTTGTAAAGTTTTTCTTAAATCTTCAGGAGTATATTTTGAATCATCATCATTAATGCAAATAGTACGAATTCTTTTTAACTGTGCGGACATCTTTCGGTTTGTTCTAGTTTCTAAAGAAAGGGCGATATTTAAGTACCGACGAGTAGCCCCGTTGGTCGAAGAGCTTTTGTTTATCAGGTGTGTGTGTGTGGGGGGGGGGGGTTCATTTTATTGTATTTTGTAATTTCTTGGATTCTTGTATATTTCATATATATTAATTTGTTGTAATTGTACTACATTTGTAATTTTTGTAATTTTTAAATTATATGTATTTCAGATTTCTTCTCGGTTAATGGTGGTTTTCTGTTTGGTGAGAAGTTGGGGGCTAAGGATAGTTATTAGCTAATTGCTACTGTCTTTACAGAAGCTGCTCTTTCACCCCTACACTGAGGGGCTTAAGAACTCAATGTTTTGGGGGGGGGGGTATTTCATTTTATTCATTGATAATTTATTTTATTCATTGATAATCTATTCCTATATTTAAGTTTTGCATTTCCTTTTGCAGCAATTCTGCGCATTCGTTTGCAATTCTCCCTTTTTTTTTTTTTTTTTTCTTATATTTAAACTCATAAATTCGTTACAATAGTTATATATATATATATATATATATATATATATATACGTGTGTAAGTATGTGTATTCAGTGGACAGAGAAAACAAAACACGTTTTATCGAGAACGGGTCTTTCCAATAGTTGTGGCTTGGTCCTTTGAACATTTGAAAAATACTAATTTTTTGGATATCATCTTCAGTCTGCGCATGAGGCTTAAATTTTGAAATGAATGCAATTTTTTGCAATTCTTTTGTATTTTTTCCCAAACAATTTATATTCAAAGAATAAATTTTGAATAATGTTAATATGTTAAAATTTCATTTAAAATATATTTCTTTTCTTTTCATTTCTTTTTTACTTCCATTACCCTACTACCGTAGGTAATGGAAGTATTGTATTCGGTCTGAAAATTCGATATCGGGTTTTCACCTGATTTACACGTTTTAAAGTCCCATGAGTCCAAAAAAGTTGTTTTTGGCAATTGGTCAGTGTGTATGTATGTGTGTGTGTGTGTGTGTGTGTGTGTGTGTGTGTGTGTGTGTGTATGTGGAGAATCTTCTGGCTATTATATCTCAGAAACTAATAAAGATAGAGCTACGAAACTTTAGACTTGAAATACGTCTGGTCTACAGATGAAATTTCCAAATTTTGGTGAAAATTGAAAAACCGGAAGTGGGACATCGGAAACCGGAAGTGGGACCGTAAGTCCGTATCTCAAAAACGGCTCTATCGATTTTCTTCAAACTTGCTATATAAACACTTTATTAGATGTCCTTTCGAATGATATAGTTGGTTAGTTCAGGAAAATTGATAGGCGTCCTGTATAAATAGCTCAATTTCAGGCCTCGCAAAGGCGTTCCTTTAAAAACGGTTGTACGGATTTTTTTCAAACTCGCCATTTTAACTCACTTTTAAATATGCTTTTGTATGTAATTATTGTTTTCCTGTCAATAATTGAGTTTAACCGGAAGTAGGACATCGGAAACCGGAAGTGGGACCGCAAGTCCGTATCTCAAAAACGGCTCTAACGATTTTCTTCAAATTTTCTATATAAACACTCTATTAGATGTCCTTTCGAATGATATAGTTGGTTAGTTCAGAAAAATTGATAGGCGTCCTGTATAAATAGCTCAATTTCAGGTCTTCCAAGCGCGTTCCTTTGAAAACGGCTGTACGGATTTTTTTAAAACTCGCCCTATTAACTCACTTTTAAATATCCTTTTGTATGTAATTATCGTTTTCCGGTTAATAATTGATTTTTTGTAAAAGTTGGTATCCCAAAAACGGCTCTAACGATTTTCTCTTTAGGTCACTTTTATGCTTTCTGATAACATTATCTTTCAAAAATGCATATAATAAGTGTAATAGTGGGTAATGGAAGTCGTGTGGTTGTTTCACACCAGATTTTTTTAATTGAAAATCTGAAAATCTTAAATTCTCGAAAATAGCTTAAAAATGACAAAAATGTCTCAATATTTAAGCAACATGTACAGTCTGAGAATAATAAATATGTAAACAAGGGAAAAAATCATATTTTTTCAAAACTATTTTTATTGTATTATCACTTCTCTTGTTAATATAAATTGTAGAAAAAAATACAGAAAAATTAAAAAAATTGCAGTTATTTTAAGTTTTAGGCTTCTTAAGTAGTCTGAAGATGATATCCCAAAAAATAATTTTTATTTTATTTTTTATTCAAATAAAATTTTGCAAAAATGTTTATAAGGCCAAGCCACAATTATTGAGAAGTAAACGTTCTTAATAAGTCAGGTTTCATTTTTTTTCGTTCCACCGTAATGTGTATGTATGTGTATGTGTATGGGTATTTTACATTTCTACATTTTATCCAACTAAACCATGACAAACCGATAGGAGTCATTAGTGGACGGCAGTAAGTCCCGTGATTAATCCCCAGATAGCGTCACAAAGGGAATATTTCTGTGTGGGTAAAGTAAACCTAACTTTCAAATGATACACGTTAAAGTTTCATGGTATTTTGATCGTTTGCGTGTAAAAATTCCTATGTAAAAAAAGTATACTTAATACAGTCTTGTTAAATAAATCCTTGTCGAATCCTGTTTTTAGACTGACTATGAACATGATTCGACAATGATTTATTTAACAAAACAGTATTAAGTGTACTTTTTTTATATAGGAATTTTCGCTAGTGTTCGGACACTTTTGTTACTGACTGTATAAAAAACATTCACTTTTCATTTACAGGGCTTCACAAAAGAATTTGGATATATTCGGGATATAAATGAAAATTGCGTTAAGTGCATTTAAAGTTATGTTACGTGGTTTTCTTATTGAGGTAAATTTAAGTACAGTATATAACATATAGACAACTTACTGCCAATATACAGGACAAGCTAAAAGTAGTAAAAAAAAATTCAAAAAATGGTCTGAGCGAAAATTCTCCGTATAATTTGAAATAAATTTTTAAATTTAATAATAAACTAACTTTTTACAAATACGGTTGTTTAAGGGGTGATTAAAATTGAACTGAAGGTGCTCAGAGACAAATAAATATGTTTTCCTCTAACAACGCATACTGTTTCAGAGCTATAACAATTAAATGACACCAAAATATTATCACTATTGAGAAACGTTTTAAAGCATTTATTTAGGGCTTTCATATTAGTTTTAAAAAGACACAAATTCCTATAATCGTAAACAAACAAACAAACAATCAAACAAATAAAAAATGTAACAGAAACTTTTTTAATCAAAAAATAGATAGAATATCGAAAAGAATGAACGTCTAAAAAGAAATCAGAAATCATTACAGAAATTTATGATGATAATGAAAATTTGTATATATGTAATTGAAACACAAGTAAAAATTTTTGTGCTGTGTGAGTAGTGTTTGAATCAGAATGAAGCTTCAGATATATGTTACATAGATCTTGGAACCAAGGTTTAAGTAAAAAAAAAAGTTTTAAATTTCCTCAAAAGTTTGTTGTATTTGCTACTGTTTCGAGAAGTGCGCTATAATACAATAGCCATACTATTTATCTGCACACTTTCTGAGTCGCTACAGGTATTTGCCAAAACGCTGCATTAATCGTTATATACTTGGATGATAGAAACTTGCTCCTTTGTTCTGGAACCTACTTGGAACTGGACTAAACTGGGCAACTTAGAACTAGTGACGAACAGTGCATCACCAACATACATTTCCAACAACTGCATAATGTGTTCGATGCTTATTCTGTATTACTGAGAATATAAGGCTTTACACCTGCTGCACCATGTCTGATGTGCTCAGCGTTATTGACCTTCTTTGCCTGTCCGCATTGATTAAGTCTGTGCGTCTTCGAATTATAGCCACCATTTAACTATTGCTGAATGTGATACTGCATGATGCCTATACTCTACGATATTTCAGGATAAATCTCCGCCCTCGTGCAACGGTTTGCCCAGGAAAATCATACTATCCTGCATACTTCAAAATTGGTGCATGTTTCCAGCTGACGAGCCATTCTTTTTTTTTCTCTCGTACTGCACACAACAACGAAATATTGCACACAACAACAAGTACTGCACACAACAACTATTAAATTGAAACTGCTACAATTGGTAGGAGTGGAACTCAGTTATCCTCTGCACAAGATTCAGTCTTATTTCGCACTGCTGCCATCTGTAAGGGAACACGTGTATTTTTTTTTTTAATACCGATATATAATATACATTCCTTTCTCATTCAAAAGCATATTAATTGTGGGCTGATTATTTTATTTTTCTAGAAATGAGAATTCTTCTTATAGCAAAATTCCTTTGCATTTTATTTATATGCATCTCCTATGGTCCGCACATACACACACACATGTATATATTTCAACATAACTCTTGTCCTCATATTCTATATAGTATGCGTTCGAAGTTTCATTTGGATCCGATCAATATAACTGTAACTATCGATGCCTGAGTGCCACCAGCTTAATTTTAATCACACTGTATTTTGGAGATCTTCAAAAACAATAACTCTTATCATGCACCTTAAACTGTAATATGTTTTTATAGAATTGTAGGGTAAGCGAAAGTAGTGTCTGTTCCATGACAGGCTTTTCTTTTCTTTTATGTCATGAAGGTATTTAGTTTTGCTGTAAAAAATACCGAAAAACTGATGTTGAGTGAGGAAGAATAAAAACTTTGTAAACAGCGTTTCACTCATGCTTACTTTTTTTTCTGTGCGATGAAAAGTTGCGCTTGATTATTATGAAACAAAATTATTGTCGTGTGTTTGTGTTTTTTTGCGGTGTTCTGATTATTTATTTATTTAATGTTTTTCTCAAAGGTGAAGAAGTACATTCAAATAATTTTCTGTAACTTTAAGCATTTATCTTTTCTTTTGTAATGTAAATTTTGGGAAAAAAAATATGATCCGTGAAAATTTCATTTGAAATATGCGTACTAGCAAATAACACTGGTGAATGAAATACTCCAAATAATAATGATTTTATGAGAAATTTTTAGATATACTACACAATATGTTAAAATAGAGTGATTTGATTATGTAATGTTCTATGTACACATGTTAATTCTCAATATTATATGGAATAATCTTGTGCTTGAATTTTGTTATGAATACTTACATGTTTTCAGGAATAGACGAAAATAATAATAGCGTATGAAGCCAATGCACCGCATCTTAGATTTCGCCACAAATTAAAAACTTTCTAGTTTATTTATTTATTTATTTATTATTGATGTTCTTTGATAAATTTTTATTTGGGCTACAGTGACATTTTTAATGCTTGTGAAATATACGGATTATACATAAATATATTTTTAGCTATAAATCCCCCTACCAGTGTCCGACATGTTCTGATCTCGAAACTGGTAAACAAGTAGTGTCGGTTTCGATATCAGTTCGTGTTTTTTAGTTTAGCTGTTCGGAGTTTACTATGGTTTTCTTCGAAACTTCGTAAATATGGGATAGGCCCATTTAAAAGAACCGCGAGGATGGCACACTATCCAGGACTATGACACTGGAGTAGTCAATTGGCCTAATTTATAACATTTGGCCATAAACTACGTTCAATCAGATATTTAAAAAAGTATTTTTAAAAAAGAAAGCGAGTTTTCTTATTTTTCTGTGCCACCTATTTAGACAACGCTTCAGCAGTAAATTTGACTAAGAAATTAATAAGTAAATAAGTTCCAAAAATAGTTAACAGGCTTAAATTAAGTTTTTTGACGTAAGATTTCTGGTATTAAAAATATGTACTCTGTACTACCAAATCATGCGCAAAAAAAAGGTTTCCCTTAAATTAAAATTTACAGGCCTCGCAGCATTTTCAAAGCTTTAAGCTCATTTCATTTTATTGTCAACACTATTTAAAAAACAATACTTTTTTAAATAATCATTTCTTATTGGTGATAAGGGTGACAATATAATAAAACGCGAGTGAAATTTTAGGCAAACTACGAGGCCTGAATTTATGTATTATTTGTAAAGAATATCAATCATTTATACATTCATTCATTTATTGAGAAACTCTAAAGGACATCAATTAATAATCACAATATATTCAACTGATAATTAATGATTCAGATGTAATAACTGATAATTAATTGCCCAGATGTAAAGACTCGTAATTAATTATCAAAACCTAAAGTTCATCATAATAAATTATCTCAAAATATTATTTTATTTACAATCATTATCATCATTAAGCATCTACCACTGTATATAAAGTTTGATTTACGACAGAAAGTAGTTTTTATAATCAGATAAAGTAATTAAAACGTCAATATTTTAATTTTGGCTTAAAAATTAATCTGTATATTCTCATTACGCAAATTTTTCTTCATCATATATTTATAATCCATTTATTGATTTATTTATATACGCCAAGTGTAAAAAGAAGACGGAATTACCAAATTATCTCGAGAAATACACTTCAGATCAAAAAGGGAAAAATTAGATGTTTAATTATTAAAATCAAAAGTTATCCAATGATGCCGAGTGCCTCGTTTGATTGGATTCATACGATTCTTCCAACGGAGGCAGTGTTGCCAAATTTAAAGACTTTTTATTCATTAATCACCAGTAATTTTGAGGAGTAACGTTTGATATACATGATGGATGATTAATCTTCGGTGTTATAAGGCAAACATAACAGTTAAAACTTATTGGTAGATATTGAATAAAAAATGTCCCTAAAATTAGCAACTCGGAACGAAATTTGGATGAAAGACGTAATGTGAGAGACCAGTTTTTTTTTTTTTTTTAATTATCCAGAGCCACTTGCCACTGGAGACTGGACTAATTTCTTTGGCATAGACTGAAACTCCATGTTTGTTGAACTAAACTATATATATTATATAATTTTTGTGAATGAATTATCAATCAGCCTTAAAATTTCTATAAATTCTAAAAGTAATTATTTTTTAAGTGCGGTAATTTTTTTTAAACCTTTTTGGTGGAATGATGATCGCGAATTATTAATTTAGATGCCAAGAAAATTGTGATTTGGCAAGGGAATATAATCTAAAGCTATCTTAATTTTATGCAAATTGTCGTATTTGTAGTTTTAAAAAGATTAACCAATTAGTTTGATTTTTGTAGTTATTTATCATCTTAATGATTACGTAACATAAACTGCATGACTGGACTCCCAAATATCGGTTAATATAAGAAACGTTGGAAATTTCATAATTTAATTTTCTTTGAAAAGACTTTTGTAATAGTTAATTTCGACAGCAACTATCTAACCAACTGCTTCGATTGTACATGTTTTATATTTTTTCGTCACCAGTTAAGGAATTACAACTTTTGAATTAAGCACTACTGAACTCAAAGAAATGTTTTATCTGGTACATGACCTGAATAATTTAACTCGAATCCATTCACTTTCAACTAACATCTATGTTCGAATGAATGCTGAAGGGACAACCCATCCAATTGTTCTTTTTTAGATTAATGGACAGTTCATCATTCATAGTGTCATCTTACTATTTACTAAAATATTTAATGCATATAATTCTTCTTATTCTGTTATCTTCTGTATCTGGAATTATTTGGTCAGTGGAATTTCATGCATTTAATTTACCTAGAGCAAAAAATGGAAAGGAGAGATTGATTAGACTGGGGTCATGTTGGACACGTGGCATTTTTATTTTCAAATTTTTGCTTTGTTATTCACTTCATATTTAAGCAGTTTTTAATTGCAGTTACAGCTGAAGTCAGTCTATGACTGAAGTGACGTGCAACGAATCTCGCATTCTAAGAAGATGAAACCTGAATAAGGTCATACTTTAAATTTTAAAGTCGAAATTTTATTTCGAATGCGAACATGAAGATACAATGAGATAATTTTTGCAAGATCATATCATTTATCATTTTATAGAATTGTTTAAGCGATTGTTTCACAGAAACATTTTCATTTTCTTCACTAATGGATTCTTCATTTCATTAAAAGATGACTTAAAAGAAACATTTGTTAAGTAATGAAATTTAGAAAGAGTGTCATTATTTTAAAAGCTTGGCTAAAATTTAGTAATCATCACTGATTTGTATATACATGCAGTTCCCTCTTCAACAATTGCACTATTGTACTGGTAGGAAAAAAAAACTCTTTCTATTATTTATTAACTTATACTTTTATAACGTTTTTGATTTTTTTTTTTTTTTTTTTTTCTAAAAATATGGTTTAGTATGTGATCAAGTTTTCTCAATTATAGCGTTGCTTACCAATAAAATCGAGGTATTTTTTAAAGTTGTTTTCCACGTAGAATATCATAAAGATTTAATTAGTATTATGAAATAACTTAAGTATCTCCATAAAATTCATTCTGCATATCAATTGATTCTTATTTACATAATGTTATAAATTAGATTTATTAATGTTTATTTGTTTGGATTCAGGAAGTCTTAGATTAAAGTAATCCATATCCATCCTATTGTACAATGAATACCTTCGAAAGGTCAAGAAAAAAAATGTGTAATTCTGAATGATGACTATGTAGAGAGTCATAAAAATAACATTTAAGTAAATATAAGATTAAAAATAAAACTTTTTATATACACGGTTTTTCAATTTTCTGTTGAATCATATAAATTTGACACATTACCCGAATAATTACAAATGCATTGTCATCATGTTCTGAGCTATTCTAAAAGTTTCAAATGTCTAGATAGTCGAGAAGTTGGCTAAAAATCAGTTGCAAGATTTGTGCTAGAGAATCAAGAAAGCGAGTTGAAAGCGATATAGAAAAACGTTGGTTTTAAAAATAAATCATTTTAGAGCAACATATATTAGCATCATGAACTACATTAGCACTTTATCAATGTGTAGAAAATTTTTTAAGTTATAATGACGTCAATTTTCGTGAGATGCCTAATTTAACTTTTTTGTAATTTTTTAATGTTCACGTTCAATTAAATGTATTTATTTTTATGTCGAAAGAAAATGAACTCGTAATTTTTTTTTTTTTTTTTTTTTTTTTTGACGACAATTAAATTAAAGCTAATATTTAAATGTCTAATTTTAAAGCTAATAGGAAGGTATCATTTTCATATTTTAATTAATTAAAAGAAAACAAATCAAAGATTCGAAAATCGGTCTTCGAGGCATTGCGCTGTCATCGTGTTCTGAGCTATTCTAAAAATTTCAAATGTCTAGTTACTCGGGAAGTTAGTTAAAAATCAATTGCCAGATTTGTACTGGAGAAAGAAACAAACAAGAAAGCGAGTTAATAAACGCATGGTAAAATTAAGTTTTTATCACTATCTTAATAAAAATTATTATTATTATTATTATTATTATTATTTAGTAATATTTAAAACTTTACAATACCTTTTTTTAAACATATCCAGCGGTAGTAAAATTATGCGCTTTAGGAACATTTTACTGTCGAAATATTTTGTAATCAATTAAATTTAAATTTTTGCTTTCTTCTATATTCAATAGGAAAAAGTATTGGATTCAAAAAATTATTCGGCTTCAGATTTTCAAAGGTTTTGAAAATTGAGATCGAAACATCTCTCTATTCGAAACATCTCTCTATTGAGATGTTTCGAAAACGATTTGACCCTTTTTAGAAAATGTGTGTCTGTGTGTGTGTGTGTGTGTGTTAGCAAAATTTGTATACGCTGTATCTCACGAAGCAATGGACTAAATTCAACATAATTTATATTTGGTTGGACTTTGAGTTAAGTTGGTTCTTATTAATGTTTGGTGCATCTGACTCAACAGGTGTCGTTGTCTTTCTGTTTTATCATAATTTTTCACATGGATTATAAGACAAAATATTTTATAAATGTGCACATCCAAGATTATTTTTATCCAATCCTTATATATATATATATATATATATATATATTATTTTTTATTCTAATAACCAACTAGGATGAAATTTTTGTATACCGCTCTACCTCGTGGATGCAAATTTTCGATATGAGTATTTTTCAAAAGAACTCTTCAATATTTTTAAATCGAAGGTTAAACCATACATTAATTATAATAATAAAAAAAAATGGCAGTTTTCATATTTAACAAAAGAAAAATCCTTTAAAAAAAAGACTTTCTAACTTGTCGGCATAAAATAGACTTTTTTTTTTTTTTTTTTTTTCAATATTTAAGGTTATACTTTTCTGAAATAAAAATTGTCGGTATTTATCATGAAGAATAATTTTCATAAGCAATAATTTTTCATAAATAATTTGTACTGCGTGTATTTGTTTAGGAAAATGTAGGTGAATGTTTTGTAGTGATTTCAACATACTAGTTTTATATCACAATTAAACTACAATTTAATTTCAAAAATATTATTCATTATTTTTATTCCTTGACTTATGCTTTTGAAAAAGAAATAGAAGATTGACTTGCTATAAAGACTGTCTGATTTAAAAACTAATTTGAAGAATTCCGGCTCTATTTTTTTCGTCCACTGAAATCAAGCATTAAGTAGAAATAAATTTGTTGGTATCTGGCCTTATTCCAACCATGGTCCGAATTACAAAGACCACACTTTCTAAGTTGGTAACATTAAAATTGTCTCTTTGAGGAATGTCCGAGGGTAGCAGTAGCTTGTCTGTTGGTGTCTCTCCAAAACTGTCTTAAGTCACCAGACCACTAGCGAACATTTGATTTACAGGATCTGGAATTCTTCCAAAGCTGAATACGCCACGTGTCTCTGACACAGATAAATGGATGGTGTGAGTTCGGAAGCACACGTTTGAGACCCTGGCCTTGAGGCAAAAGTCGCCCATCGCTTTTCTGTCTGTGTCCTCTGTTGTCCTTGACTGTGCAGAACAAGCTTCTGGACGAAACGCGTAGGTTTGGGCACAAAACTTTGCCAAAATATTCTTACCTATGCCATTTGGATATTTTTATGTAAATAATGTGGTCAAATATAACGGGTGACTCACTTAAAATAATGAGCCATTTGACAGTGAGTTTGTCGAAAAATATCACCGCAAAAAAATTTATTTGCATACCTATACTTTTCATCATTTTTTTTCCCACTAGATAGATATTTTTAATTTTTGTTTAAATTAATTTTCTTCTTAATACTTGACATTTAAACATAACTTGCTCAAATTTGTACTACGATTTTTACATGCCTTAAGCAAGCAAACAAATTTTACTATTTCTTGAAAAGATATTTAACAACAATAATAAATATTATTATTATTATAAATATTAAATTAAATAATAGAGATATAACTTATTTTGATTTTTATCCATATTTTATGAAAATATAAGACGCTTGCATTAAAAATTATTACCACTGAGCTAAAATTTCACACTTAAAATGATTAGTTATCCGTTCTCAATCATTCAAAAACGAAATGAATGTCTACAAAATAAAATTATGGAAACAAAATAAGCCTTAAAATACTTTTTTTTTAATCATGGAAAAGGGTTCAAAACACAACCTCCATGACAAGTAGATATTTTAAAAGCTTTCAGATGTATGAAAACAGAAATTAACTTGCTTGGAAAATAATAATTTTTCACTACTTATTTTTAGCTTTTCATTACTAACACTAATGCGTGGCAAAATGTCCTGTTTTATCAGTTGTATTTTAAAAGTCTGTTATAGTTATTAAAATATTTTTTAACTTTCACGTTTTCATTTTCTTTTCAGCAAAACACCTCAATTTATTTTTAATAATATATAAAGTGTAAATTGTATTGCATAAAATAAAAATGCAGGTTTAATTCGGGATGTAGCCAGTGAGTACTTAGCGCTTAAATTATTCCCTTTTGGTTTCAACAAATTGAAAATTATACACAATCATTTAGAATTGAGTTGATTGTAGAACATTCATTTTGGTTGAAAGTGGAAAAGACTGTTTCTACTCAAAGAAGATTTATTTCGAGAAATTTCATTCAAATAAAAGCTAAAGATATTACATTCGTTTTGGGTAGGTAAATTCACTCATCCATTTAAGAAGAGAACATGTATATTGAAAAAAATAAGAAAATATCTATCCTTGGTAAATGTGGTATCTTCCGTGCAATCAAGAAAAATGGTCCGAAGAAACATGGTCCATGGTCTTCTGTTCTAGAAGAGTCAACTTGGGAGGAATACGTAGTCTCCATTCCCCAATCTTAAATTAATCTAACTTAATTACTTAAGTATTAAATATGAAATAGCACAGAGACTCAAAATTAAATACAAATAAAGTTTATTAAAGATCAAGTTCAAGGCGGGTGTTGGGCTAACTCAGAAGTAACTCTTAAATAACTTGAGGGAATAACTTCAGTAAATCATTAAATAAACGTAAACTATTCTCACCAATTCAGATACCATCGGCGATTGCTCTCTGCCGATCCACAATGCTCCGCCGACGAAAGGATTCCCTAAATTCGCCTAACTTTACACTATAGCTTAGCACCTTCCAAAAAGACTATGACATCCACCAAACAAATTTATCGCAAAAGATCACTTAAGTTCTACACCACTCTCCTACTCTCCTTCTCTTCCAACACACATCCATATTCATATCTAAGCTTCATCCGTTCCACTCACTTCATTTAATTCTAAGATTTCTCCTTATTCACTCGCGTTTCGCAAATTGAGAACTTAGCTGCAGCGCCATGCTGATGTGAACTCTACTACACACCGACCTTACAAACTTTAAATTCAATTATTTGTAATCACCAATTATTTAATACTTTGTTATAGAATGATAAGGTAAATCGGAGGAAGACGCCATACATTTAAGGATGTTTTGCTTAGTACAGCCAAAAATTGATATGATAATAAATAAATATATATATATATATATATATGCTCCATTTTCTTCAATTTTAATTAATTATGCATGTCTAATAATTCCTTTCCCAGTCTGTACACAATTGATACATTTAATGTTAAACAAACTCGTGTAATTGTGGCATCTTCCCTCATTGTATACCGGGAATGGCATCAGTTATAAGGTAAGATGCAACACCACAATAAATAAGAAAAATAAGACAAACATTGAAAAATTACCTGTGAGTTAAGAATAACTATGGAAAATTAAACAAATTTGTAAACTGAAATAATTTTTTGAAAATTTAATTTACTAAATCTAATAAGGGTACAAGTTTGAATGTTAGCCTCCACAACATTTAATTTAGTGCAAATGATCACCATTGCAATCTTCGTGCTACAATTTCTTGCACTCAATGTTCAAGGTTAGTGGACGCTTTTCTGTGCTGGTGGAAATAACTGCTGGTGGAAGCAACTGCTGGGGTAGGTCTCTTGTCACACACGCCGTTTGTGAAAGCTACAGCTGTATCATTTCTGGAACCAACAGAAGTAGCACATACATGATCAGAGATAACTTGTGGGCAGTTTTGGGCATAATTGGTTAAAAAGTAATTGAATTACAATTGAATTATAATTAAATTACAATTATAATTTTGTTTTGTCAATCGATTAACAGGTAATTGATTACAAATAAATTGAATTATTACAAATAAACTGAATAAGTAATTCAATTTATTTGTAATCAATTATTTGTTAATTTATTGACAGTAAAATAATTATAATTGTAATTTAATTGTAATTCAATTACTTTTTAATCAATTATGCCCAACACTGCTTGTGGGTTATAAGGATAAATCTCAGTAACTAAAATTCCAGAATCTCCATTTCCTACTGTGGATGCCTTGCTCCGAGTTGTATTCAGTAGAGATTCTTACTTGAAGTCTTTAAGTTTGTTAAAATAACATTATAAAAATGAAAATTATTAGAATATTATGGTTTTAATTATTAATTCCATTTATATTTTACAATATAATATACAATATCTAAAACAAATCATAAAATTTAAAGGTCATTTAATTTATTTCTGAACCATGTTGCGTCTTCCCCCAAGTATGGAGTGAAAATGTCACACACACACTTATTTCTGTATTGCTGCAAGGTTAAGATCGCTTCTGCTTACATTGTGTGTGTAATAGAATAAGAAACTAACTTATATTGTTAATATCTTATTTACAATAAAACATCCGTTTATGAACTTTAAATATGAGCAACCGTATATTATAAGTGCTTTACTCACAAGGTTTAAATGCTCTCGAGATCCAAAATAGCGTCAATTAAAGTTCGATAAATTAAGATAAGTTCACAATCCACGCGTTCACTGGACAAGACTTCGCACACATGCTGGTCAGTGTTACCATTTGTTGACACACAAAAGTGCTAGGAACAAATTTGCGTCTCTCCCTCCCCTTCCTCCCCCCCCCCCCCCACCCAACTTGCATCTTCATCTGAATTACCTTACAGTAAATGTTCAGCTCATAAAATTTCTCCATGCCATGATGTGTAATGCTCCTGAAAAAAGGATTAAATTAATTTTTATTTTTTATTCTCCTTTCAGGCTTTATTATTATTATTTTTTTTGTTGTTGTTGTTATTCATTAGAAGGTAATCTCTTTTAAAAATGAGATCTTTTGATTTACAGAGTAATGTTCAGCATATGAAAAAAATTTTATTTTTGAAATAACATTTATTTCTGATAAAATATTTACCTAACATGTTCCTTAATCAAATGGATCTTCTTCAAAATGGAAGAAATAAAAATTCAGGTGCAGTTTTTATTGCTCCTACACACTTCCTACGAGAAAATATATTTTGCCAAGATGTAAATATGTTCTTCCAGAGTATAAAAAAAGTAACAAAATTAGTCATCACATTAAGTCATCTTCGGAAAAAAAAATGCTTGCAAAGTGTCGTATATGTAGTTATTTTAGTTCTTTTAAATACTTTTTTTTTTTTTTTTTTCATCTGTAAAATTCACTTCGATATATAATCTAACATATTTTTTTAAAAACTAAAATAAAAATAATAATAAAATCGTAAGTGTAAACTGTTAGATAGATTCATAAATAAAGAAGAATATTATATTTTCACTTTAATGACTAAATGTTAGAACTGTTTTTCAATTGGATAATTGCCAAGTTTAAATAAGACTTCTTTGTGAGAAAGAATGCTAAAAGTTCTTCCAGCAAAAGCTTTTGTCATTCATAGGTGTTGAGGAAAAAAAAAAAAAAAAAGAACAAAAAGTGAAGAAAAAGTTTTATTAAAAGCTTAGATGCGAAAGAAAAAAAGTGCCAAAATTTAGTTATTAAGGTTTGTATGATCTTTATAATTTTTTATTTTTTTTCTTCAGTTATTTAGGAAAGTTTCATCCACGTATGTTTTAAATGTTTCTTTCTAATTTTTAATGTTAGAAGTAAACTTAAAGAAATCAGTCACTAAATATATATATATATATATATATATATATATATACCTATATAAATATATAATGGGCGATTTGTCATCGCGATAACTTCCAAAATTCTGATCAATTTTAATCAAAATTAAACAGTGAACGTATCTTGCATAATTTCCTTCATCAACTTGATCCGTCATCGTGTTTTAAAATGACAGTCGCTTGAAAACTTTAATCTCAGATAAAAGCGTATTTGTAAATCGATTTATTTGAAACTCGGTACGTACGCATACTCAGTTTAATCTAATTTTCTTAGCTAATTTGATTGGTCATCTTGTTTGATCGATCATCTGTTTCAAATGAACTTACTTTTCCAATCTAGCCGAAAATGCTATTTATTTATTTATTTAGAATTATTATTATTAGAATTTATTCTTTAGTTTATTTTTCCAACTCTCTCCTTTTTTTATTAACACATTTTCTAGTAAAAATGGAACAAGAAATATAAAAGTGCTGTTGAAGCAATCAGAGTAACGCGATGGTTTCAGAGATGCGTATATAAGATAACAACTGGGAGGTAGATTTCTGCTGCTACAATGAAAGGTAATCAAGATTTAAATGACTTTGAACGTGGTGTTATAATAGGTACTCGAGAGAGGGGTAATAGTCTCTCCAAAATAGCGATGAACTTTGGATTTTCGCGTAGGAACATTTCACGAGTAAGAGTCCGGCATCCATATTTGTTAAAAGAAATACTATGACAAAACTACATTTATTCTTACCTAGTGTAAAAAATTACATTGAAAAAAAGCAGCATAAAAGTACACTAAACACTAAAACATTAAGAGAATTCGGAAGAAGAGAAGTCAGAAAATTGCAGTACACAACTACACCACAGGAAATAATTGGAAAAATAACTGCTAGAGAAGGCAAATTAAATTATAAATTCAAGTAGGTCCACATGTGTGGAAAAGACATCAACCAAATGGCAAATGTTGGTTCCAAAGTACAATTGGAAGAATCTAAACTTCCTAAGTATAGTGATGAAATGATGATCTGTGACACTGATAATCCCGCGGTTCCAGAGAACACAAATGCACATCCACAATATAATAGAAAAAAATACGTCTGATGAAACGACACCGGATCCGAGACTGGTTGACTTCAAAGAAAATATGTCCCTACCACTACACCAGATTCGGGACATGGGATCTTCCATGACTGCAAAGCCTAGTTAATGTAGCAGATTCTAGTGATTCATGTCCTAATTGTATTTTTGGTCATGAACTGAAACCGAAATTTTCAAATTTTAAAAACTTAATTGTTGTAATATGTGTTTTCTTAACAGGTTTTAAGAATATTCACCAAACCTAGAAATCCTCCGAATGAATAAATTTCTTAAAGAAATTAAATGGGAGAAAGCTGTGGTGTTTTTGCATCGGTTTATACTGACTATTGATATAATGACGTCACACACAAAATACAGGTACTTATAAACTATAGCAACTAATGTATGCCTATGCATTTGTTCACTTTAAAACAAAGTCAGTCTTAAAAGCGTAATCGTGTAAGTAATATGTCTATATTAATATTAATCGTTTATTTATCATTCATTAAAATATGTGTAAAAATGAAAGAATAGTATCTTGACCAGTTCTAAAAGTCTGTTCATAATTTCTTCATACAGCAAGTATGGAACACGGACAATCATTGATATGAGCTTTCAAAGCCGAACGCCCAATCGTTCTGTTGTTGACAACATAGCATAAAACTTTACGCCTCGCCTGGGCCCGCCAACATCGCTATTGACTGTTGATGGCTGGAAACACGTTGCTTTGTCTCGTTGCCTGATGAGTCTCGTTTACACTTATATTGATCGGATGGACGCGTACAGATATAGAGCCAACCTCATGAATCCATGGACCCTACATGTCAGAATGGGACTGTTCAAGCTGGATGTGGTTGATGGGACTGTTTTTGGATGATGATCTGTTATGTTATGGAGAATGTGCAGTTGGCGTGTTATGAAGCTCCTGAAACGTCTAGAAATGACTATAACAAGTGACAGATATGTAAGCATTTTATCCGATCATCTGCACCCATTCATGTCCATTATGCATCCCAACAGACATGAACAATTCCATCTGGACGATGCAACACCCCACACATCAAGAATCGCTACCGAGTGACATCAGGAACACTCTTCTAACATTAGACACGTCCATTGTCTACTTAAATTCCCAGACACGAGCCTTACTGAACATATCTGGGATACCTCGAGACGTTCTGTTCAGAAGAGATCCTCCTCACACTTCTATAGATTTGTGGGTTGCCCTGGTTGATTCATGGTATGAATTACCTGCAGCACACTTTGAGACTTCAGACATTAGTCAAGTTCATGCCACGTCATGTTGCGGCACTTTTGCGTGCTCTCGGATGTCCTGCATAATATTATTCAGATGTACCAGTATTTTTTTCTTTTTTTCCCTTTAGTGTGTATTTATATCTTATGGCCTGGTATCAGTTTTGATTCCAGTCCTAATGATCACTACTGATTCTCGATGAGGAAATTTGTAGCTATGATGACACCAAAACAAAAACCAAAGTGTGAACTCCGTGTTTAGCGTCAAAAACCTGATATAATGACAATGTATCCTAAATATTCGTATGGGAAGAAAATACTGATGCTATGAAGTACCAGATTGAACAATCTGTATTAATTATTATAGATTGTATTTAGAGCTTTTTTTTTTGTCATGTACTACACGGAGAAGTTAGGGATTTTGGATTGACTTTGGCACTTCCTTTTTAATCATTTTACTTTCTCTTATTCATGTATATGGTAGAGAAAGTATTTGAGTATTTTATTGTCATACCTTTAGAACAAATAGTAGCAGGAAGTCTAAACTTGGTATTCTACATCTGTATTATATAGTGAGGCTAGACTAAACTTTTTGTTGAGATCTAGTAGATTGTTCATGTATAGGACCATTCAAGATAATTCAAACACACTACATCTATGGTTTAAATTTCTAGTAAGTATACAGTGTAACATTTATAAACTGTTCTAAACAAAATGAAATGAACAGATTTTTTATATACATAAAAACATGTTTTGTGCAGATTGTGGTATGGAAATCTTTCATCATTCCTTTATAGGACTGCCCAAAGTATTTGTATATATTGGGGCTATGCTTGGAAATTGCTGGAAGTGTAATGCTGTCATTTTGTGTAATGTGTTTTATAAGACAAAATTTAAGTGCACAATGTAATGTGTATATAATTTATACACAATATACAGGGCTATCCAAAATTAAGCTAAACGTTCTTTTCGACTATGAATGTAATTGACGGAAGTATTTTGCTGCATTTGAGTATGCCTTCAACGCTGTTCAAGGAGGAAAATTAATTTCTCATACTCATAAAGTAAACAAAGTATTTTTTGAACGAATTTCATTCTCTCTCTCTATATATATATAATATCATGTTTTGAGGTTTGAATACGAATGTCAAATTTTTAGCGGTTGATCTGAATATCTATCTGTTATGAGCATAACATAAAAAAGTGCAGGAAATTAAAATCTGTGAATGTTTTTTTTTTTTTTTTTTTTTTTTTTTTTTTAATAAATGTAAATACTATAATTAAACGAGGGTTGAAAGGGGAGCAGTATCCCCCCCCCCTCATACAGAGCTACATATTAAATGAAACTGTTCTAAACCTATTTTAGATTATTTTTAAACTAGATTGAACTTGTTATCTTACCTTATTGATATTACGACTTAATCTGCAATCTACCTTCATCGTATTGAAATGCAGGGTAAGAGAAAGTCATGTAAATGATATACCAGATTGTTTCAATTTCGTAAAAGATTAAATTTCATTGGAAGTTGCAGTGTTAAAATGTAAAATAATGTTTAAGTTAAAAAAAAAAAAAAATCCTGTTAAAGTTCTTTACAAATATCACAAAATCTAGAAAGATGCATTTTCATTCGTATTATTGTATATTTCCACAGACATTTTTCGTTGCTAGTCTTTTTAAAAGTAAAAACATATAGTATTATTTAGTTTGAGGGAAATTAAATAATGTTCTTTAGCTGTAAAATGTACGCAAAATTTTAAATGCAGTTTATGAATGCTAAAAGAAGCTCATTTTTGTAAAAAATGATTTGTTGGTTTTTTATTATTTTATTGCGTTCTTCTTCTTCTTCTTTTTTTTTTTTTTTGTAGTAATTCATTTGCTAAACTTTTTAGTAATGAAACAATTGTTTTAACCTTTTTTTTTATTTATAATGTAAAAGTCTTTATATATTTCTGCTTGACACTGAACATTATTTGCTGAGGTGTCGCTGTGTCTAACTGTTTTTTTTTTTTCATTTGTTTTACTAAGCTACTGCCAAGCATTGTATCGAAGTGCAATCTATCATTGCTTTTTGTTTTTTCTATTTTTTAGATCATTACGTATTTAGATGAATTGTTTACAAATGTTTTTCTCCAGATACGTTGCAGAAAGATTTTAAGATCATTTTAAAAAGTTCTTATTTTAAATACAATAGCTTTTATTTTTTTATTTTACTTTTTTTCTGTTGTGAAAAATCATTTTGCAAAAAATTACATTTGATGATAGATTTGTGAAAAAAAAAACTTCTAAACTTTAGTAAATTTATCTTTAGCAAGTCTCAACTTTAGAAATATTAAGTACAATAACAGTATTTACAAGTTACAAGTATTTTGAAAAATTCAAATATGTTTCAGAAAATTACTAACTTAATGTTATTGCATTTTCAAAAATTAATAGATTCTTTGAATTATTAAAATTTTCAAATACTTATGTAACTTTTCTTTTTTATTACAGACTGTTACAAAAATATAAGGCTACTGTTACAAAAATATTTAGTTTGCTGTTTAGGTAATAAAAGATTATTTCAATCAGAATCAATCTATGTCAGTATATGACTTTTTTAATAAAATGTAGCAACTTGCATAAATAATATTAATTCAGAAAAAACTAATACTTTATGGCTATCACTAAACTTTCTTCTATATTTTCCTATACAAATTCACGTGGTAGAATTTATTTATTTATTTATTATTATTATTATTATTATTATGAATACAGACGCTTTTCATCTCAGAAGGATATTACATTAAATGTTTCACGAAAGTGATTTTTTACCGTGCAGATGGCATCCTTTTCGTTCTCTGAGAAAATTGCAGTGCAGCAGCGTCCCTACTGGCCGATATGCATCTAAATTGACTCAGCATAATATCTCATAATGGCCTTTTCCCATATCAAGTTTTGTTCAATTATACGTTATAAAACCTGAGATATAGTCTTCCCTAAAATTGTAGAAATCGCTGTATAGCAGCGGCATCTGTTGAGAAATTGACACCAAATGTTGACAATCTCTAACATATGACTAAATTCATGTATGTATAAATTTATATGCAATTCTCTGCGGTAGTTTTTGAAATATAACCTTCCCTAAAATTGCGCAAACCACTCTATAGCAGCGCCACCTGTTAAGAAATTGGCACCAAAAGTTGTCAGAAACTAATGTTTGTCTAGGTGTATCTCTATATAAATTTATATGCAATTCTGTGTAGTATTTCCTGAGAGATAGCCTTCCCTGAAATTGTAGAAATCGCTATATAGCAGTGCTACCTTTGGAGCGATTAACACCAAAATTTGAAAAGCAATGATTAGGTCACGGTGTATCTACATATAAATTTATGTACAATTCTGTACGTTAGTTCCTGAAATATAGTCGAAAAAAAAATTGTCACACATATATGCACATACACAGACATTTTCTAAAAATGATCAAATCGTGTTCTGGACCTTTCAAGACACGTAATTTTTTCGAAAACCGGAAATTGAAATATTTTACGAATCCAATACTTACTTCTATTAAATACAGAAGAAGGTAATAAAACATTAATATAACTGAAATGTGTCAAAAATAACTGTTAAAAATTATAAGATCACTCGTCAAAAGCGACAGTTTTTGCAAATTTAATAAGATGCTCGACCATTTCTCTGAATAACTTGAAATACACGATTTGGCATTGAGTTAATTAACATTTTAAAGCCAGTTTCAGAAGTATTGTCCATTTCATAATGGCCATTTTTAATTCATATATTGAACGATATTGTTTATTATTTTAATATACTTGGCGAGACAAAAACCCTATAGTTTTTCTATACGTTTAAGAACAGGACTTTGATTCGACCAAGGTCTAAAATCAGTCTTTTTTCTTTTAAGCCCCTCTTTTGTTAACTTAGATATATGATTGGGAGCATTATCTTGTTGAAATTTTTATTTTGAACCTCCTGAAAGTGGTCAGAATGGTAACCAACTTCGATATAGCATCCATTGGTACTATCAGCGTTTATTCACTCTTTACAGACCGCACTTCCCTGCATAAGAGAATGAGCCAGATAGCAAAATCTACTACTGGCATGAATTAAGGTAAAATTCTTGCGAATTCTCCTGTAAGCAGATAAGAGACGGTTTCACTATGATGTGAGGCTCTTTTCCTTTTGCAGGAAAATGCCATATTTAAAGAGTTGATGAAAAAATCAACTCGAATAGTACCAGTGCATGCTATAGTAAAGTTTGATACCCTTCGGACCACTTTTAGGCGGTGCAAAATGTAAGTTTCAACAAGATAATGCTCCCAACAAAAGGGTGGCTTAAGAGAAAAATAAAAAGGCTGATGTTAGACCCTGACCTCAACCTTATAAAAGGCATATGGGGTTGTTTGTCTCGCCAGCTATATTAAAATAACAAACAATATCATTCAACATACGAATTAGAAGTGATCATTATGGAGAAAATGGAGTATACTCCCGAAGCTGTTCTTAAAAATTAATTAACTCGATGGCAAATCGTGTGTTTCAAATTATTCAGAGAAATGGTGAAGATATACATCTTACTAAATTTTTAAAAACTACCTTTTTTCACAGTTTGTCTTATAATTCTGTAACAATTATTTCTGTCACTTTTCTGTTTTATTGGTGTTTTATTTTTTCTGAATAAATTTCAATTATGAAAAATGTTACATTTTACGAAAAACTTCATGTACTGACATAGAATGATGGTATTTTAATATTCCTTTACATCTTTTATATTCTTTATTTCTTTCTTTATTTTTTTCTATTGAAATATTTCTTTAATTTCCTAAACAGCATAATGTGTTGTTGTTTTATACTTTTTTAACAGACTGTAGTAGAAATTCATAGGATGTTATTTGCATGAGAATAATAAAAATGTTCTCGGAAAAAGTAAAAATAAATAAATAAACTGAAAATTTCAAAATGCACTAAAGTGTAAGAGTGAAAAGTGTTGTAAAATATATGTTTATTATAATTTTAATTTACTTTTTCTTTTAATAAGGCATTTTGCAATTCATCATTTTTAACGACAATTGCAGTGCACACTGCAAAAATTTTCTGCATTTTAAGAAAAAATATATGTTCCAATAACAACTTTTTAAAAATGCGTAGAAAAATAAAAATCTATACAAGCAGACGCATTTATCTCAGTTATCCACTGAGATGATATAGCATTATGACCTGAGCACTGGGCAGGACGAATTGCCATTGCAAACAAATGATTCCCAGTTATTAAAAAAAAATTCTACAGAATCGTTACATTCCATGTAAACAAAGATTTTATAAAAGGAATTATGATAATCTTAAGCACCATGCTGTGAATCTGCGTTTAATGCGTAGGGCGGTATCGTAAAAAGGGTATATGACTGTAAATACAATGGAGAAAGATTCTTTAAGATCAACCTTTGGTCAAAAATGTCAAGATGAGAATCTGTGTTATACATGTGTTTTTTGTGACCTATTACTCAGTATTTTCTTTAAAGGATAGGCCGAGAAGTATTACCGCTTCTGTCTATTAAAAATGCGATTAGCAGGTAGATTTGCTTTAAAGCACTCATAGTTTCGGGAGTGGCTTTTTGACAACATGGAAAAGCTTATCAATCTTTGGAAAAATTCAGAGAAAACAGATTAGTGTGATGTGAAAAGAAAAGTCTTAAAAATTGTAAATAATGGCATTATGATTTTTTTTTTTTTTTTTTTTTAACCATTTCCTTCTAAATGAAATGAAAAATTTTCTTCTTTAAAATGTCTCCCTCTCTCTTTTTAAACATTGTTTATAAAATGAAACGAAAAAATTTCTTCTTTAAAAAGTCTCTCCTTTTTTTTTTTTTTTTTTTTTTTTTTTAAAAAAAAAACCAAAGTCAATATATCTTACTTCTTGATAATTTCCCCATTAAGAAGAAAAGGAGTATTTAAAAATTACAAAATATCAATGAATAAAATGTGTTATTTCAAACATTTATTTGTAAAAAATGTTGTGCTAAATGTGTAAAACATTTATACCTCTGGAAAAGTAGGTTTTACAAATAAATATAAGAATACGTTTCAATTCGCTTATCCGCAAAACGAGTAGTTTTTCAGAATGTTTATGAACAAGTGTTTTCATCTTTTTTAATTCTTCTTCCGATTTAATTTAAAAATAAATCTAATAAAAAATTTAAATGAAGACGTCTTATGGACTTTCAAATAAATCTGAATATCCAATTTAAGTTTCATCATAATTTAGATTTTAAAACACAATTACAGACTTCAGAAACACGAAATTCACATTTAACATTGAAATTTCACCATTTAAACTCTTTTTTATAATATTCAAATGTTTCTTATATTAATTTAAGGGTTTTTATAATACAAGTATTGTGTATAATTAAAGTACTTTTTTATTACATTACTTTAAAATATTTTAATATTTCTCATAAACTAACTTATAGGTGAATCTACAAAGTAATACATACATATTTTAAAATGAATATTTGAATTATTAATAGTGTGTAATCAAGGAGAAATTTATTAAAAGTAGCATTAAAAACATGTCAAAAATTGAATTTTATTTTATTAAATTTCAATAGTTTCGAAAAAATTAAAATGCACCTAATATTTTTATATTTCTTTGCACATCTATGCAGAATTGCCTAATTTTAAGAAGGCAATTCACAAAAAAAGCTTTATAAAGTCCACTTTTTTTATAAGGCAGTTATTGTCAAACATTTTTTTCTTCTTAAGTTGAGGTGTATTTAAAATTTTACAAATGTTTAAAATCACACCATATAATGTATATAAAATATTTTACAATGATTAAGCAAAATATTAAAAAATATGTATGAATAACGTGTTAAAAAATATAATGGAACATGCCTTAACCCATATTGGACCACTCATTAAACGAATCATTAGAAAAATGTAATTTTTTAAAAACATGGTCAGTATAAGATACTTACACATATAAAAAAAGAAAAAATTAAAAAATTATAATAATTTTACAAAATTTTTTATTTTGTTTGTTAGTCAAAAAAACAGTCTCTACACAGTCCAAAAGTGAGCATTTTGCAAATTGTAAAGATTTTTACGAATGGAAGTCCAAAAAACAATCTCTACATCCAACATTGCACATGTTGCAAATTGTAACAGGTTTTTTATAGCATGATTTCAGTTGACATCGTCTTTGACGACCATTTGGATTTTTCACTAGCACATGCTCACTATTTAGCAGAAGAAGTTCTTTATTATTCTGCAGCATTAATATTTTTTTCAAATTCCATTTTTTACAGTAATTTAATTAATTTAGTCTATTTCTAAACATTTATGTCAAGTTTTTTGCAGATTTTAAATGTTTTTTTTTACATTATTGACATTTAATTCAACTGTCCTATAAATAGGACGGCGGTCCAATATGGGTTAAGTTTATTTTTGTGTTTAGGAAAATATGAGCCTAGCGTGTTCAACGATTTCTCCTATATTTGGCATGTCAAGACAAACTCGCATTTGTTGGTCAATACATTAAAAATGTCTTTCTCTCTTTCTTCTTCTTTTTCTTCTTTTTCTTTTTTTTCTTTTTTTAATGTTGTTCTTTTTATTTTTGCATTTAATTGTGATGAAAATCCCAGATCACATAAATATGCCGTTGAAATATAGTCAAATGTTTAAAGCTTCCTAAAATATAGAAATATATTTTTCCTTCATGAAAATCCAAAAGTCTTCAAGAGACCATTCTAATGTTTAATCATCAATACACAATCAGTTGATTTAGTTTCAGTTCTTTTTCTATTAATGCTAAACCAAAATCATTTGATGTTTCCATGAATGGGTTTCCAGTAGTATTGTTCACTGTTAAGTGATGGAAAATAAGAAATACTTTTTCATCTAAATTTGTTAGATGTTCAATTTTTATTGGAAGTGTTTTATTTCTGCAAGTATAATTCATGAATGGAAATATATAAAAATTATCATTAACATCCTTTAGTCCAGTTGTGACTGAAAGTTAGAAGTTTCACTGAGGGTTTTCTCGTTTGGTTGAAAAGAAGACAGGGACCGATCGTAAGGGGAAGAAAAGTTGTGTTGTTGGATACGCTTACAATGTGAATAGGTGTACATGTTAATTGAATTTACAAATTTCAGTTTTTGAGTACATATACAAAACAATATTGCAGGAATTTCCATTATTGGATTTTTTTTTTTTTTTTTTGCATGAATCTTTGTCTTTTACGGGATATGTTATTGGTTCTTTAATTTATGTACAATTTTATATTTAAAAAAAGAAATCTGCAAAGAATTGCGTTGTAACGGGATTCTCCTACAGAACTATGCTTGATACCTAACATATAAATTTTATGGAATAAAAAGAGAGAAAGAGCAATAAAAGAGAATGTTTACAAAAATTCAAAAGAAAATAAATCGAACATTATCTTATTTAGTTTAGATCATTCAGAACAGAATCATATTATGAAAAAATGTTCTGACGACAGAGAAAATGAATTTTGTTGCATTGTACTAAATTTATGCAATTAATATTTTTTTAGTTCGAAAAGCTGTGTTGCATGATTAATTTTAATCACATGACGAGACCAAAGAGGAACCTTCCTCTTCAGGCAAAATAGCAACGCTACAATCCAAGATGTAGTGTATAATTTTTCAAAAATGCAAAGGGATAAATTTCTTATTTAACTACAAAGAATACCTTTTTACTTTCTCTTACCCCATAGGATTGAGAAAGTATTGTTTTAAGGTCAAATTTTCGAACGTGATTTTTTGTGATATTTACATGTCCTGAAGTCCCCTGAATACGAAAATCATGTTTTTAACGAATGATCTGTGTTTCTGTCTGTCTGTGTGGATATCTGTGTGTCTGTTATCATCATATCTCAAGAACAAATAGCAGCAGAAATCCCAAACTCGGTATTCTAGATGTGTATCATATAGGGATGCTACAGTAAGCTTTTCGTTGAGATGAAACAAATGGTTCGTGTACAGGGACACTCAAAAGTATTCAAATACATTACGTCTATGGGGGAAATTGCAGGTAAGTAGAGTTTAACATCTATAGACTGCACTAAACCAAATGAAACGAATATATATTTTTTGCAATAGAGAGAGTCAACTGGGAAAATTTTTTTGTGTACGTAGGAGCCTCGCCTCCCCTCTGGGGGGGAAAGTCCCCCCTCGAGGAGATAAATTTTCATGATGGGTATCTTTCAAAAGAGATCGCCAATACCTTTAAAACGAATGGTAGAACCATCGATCTGCGATAATTTAAAATAAAATTATCGATTTTTTTCATTTTTAACATTTTTTTTTTTTTTTTTTTTAATGTAATATTGAGAATTAATTCAACTTTTTTTTATATATATATTTAGTGTTATACTACTTCTCTAATACGGAAATCGTCTGCATTATCATAAAAGATATTTTTTTAAATAATAATTTTAATAAATTATTTTTAAAAAACATAATTATTTTTTGATAACCGAATTAGAGCCTATACAAGTGTAGGTGCATTAATGAAACAGCTGGTTCAGGGGGGCGGTAGCCCCCTCACACAGAACTAATTATCATATAAAACTCTTCCGAAGCCTAATTTGAATTGTTTAACACAGGTTTACATAACAGTACTCGTTATCTTACCTCATAATCTGCAAACTGTATATATAGTATTAAATTTCAGTGTAAGAGGAAGTCGTGTGAGTGACACACCAGATTATTAAAGTTCGTTTAGCTCAAAAATTTCGGCCCGATACCGGGCCTTCTTCAGAAGTTGAAACCTTCTGTGCTTGAACCAGACTGCTGTTTCCTTTAAAATCAAGCGCCATTTGCTATCCAAATTCCGATTGGGTTCCTCGTCATTGCAATTGTCAGGATTCGTTAGTATATCGATGGTTTCGCGCATTCCGGCATAATCACAGTTATAATAGCTAACTAATTTTTTAATACTGTTGAAATCAATATTTATGTTAAAAATCTAGTTAGTTTTGTTTAGTACTGTTGTTATTGTTCCTTGTTTAATATCGTTTTTGTGTTCATTAATTCTGTTTTTGATTGGTCTTTTGGTCATTCCTATACAAAAACCATTTTTATTTTCTTTGTTTTTAAAATTAATCTGATAAATCCTGAAAGTATCCAAAATATTAATTTTATCTTTATTCTTTCTTATATGTTGAAAAATATTTCTGTTTGGTTTTATTGTTGCTATATTGATGCTATGTTTAGCAGCCTCATTTTTTATTTTAACCTGTTAACGCCCGAATTAATTTTGCAAAACATTATTATCTGTTTATTTCACTTCTAAATTAATACAGACAACTGACAGTAAAATATATTAACTTAAACAATTCTTCTGAAAGTTTTAAATTTCAAGCCTATCCTCATTTATTGACGTTTAGTGTTCTAGCGAGAAAACTTTGAGATAGAAAAACTTTGAGATAACAGATTAATTTCTTATTATATGTTGACAAAGTTCTCGAAAGTAAAGTATTATAATATATATTATTATTCAACTTGATTTAAATTAGTATACCTGCGCAAAAAGCAAATATATGTGCGACGAATGAAAAATCATGAAATGACTACCCAAATTATGAAATAATAATTAATAGTAGGCACATAAAACTTTCAGGTATCATTTAGAATGACGCTATAAACTATCACCAAAAAGAAGAAGTCATTCCAAGAAACCACAAAAAATATACTTGTCATTTTTTTAGCTGTCCTCAATAGAGGACACTGGGCGCTAACGGGTTAAGAGCGGCTCCTATATCAAACAGTATAGAGGTAGTGTATTTCTTTTTGTTTCTTTGTCCATTATTTATACAATAAAATTTCTTTAATCTTTTTCTGTATAATTTTTTTACTAAATTTCTTTTTTATCCTGCTTTTGTTGCAATTTGGGACATTGTTTCAATTTGAGTTTTAAGGTATGTTTCATTTGAACGGATATTAATTGCCCTGTCAATATAATAACGAACTGCACTTAGTTTATAATTATATGGAGTCTTATATTTGATGTTCATTATTTCATTACAATTGTTAGGTTTTCTAAAAACTGTGGTTTCTAAAGTGTTTTTATCGCTTCTAATGATAGTGACATAAAAAAAATTTATTCTGCTGTCAATTTCTAGTTCACAGTGTAAATTGGATATTAGAATCTATTTTATTAAGCTCGCTGAGTACGTTTTCGTATTTATATTTACTATCGACGACGGCAAAAACGTCGTCGACATACCTAAACCAATGTTTTGTTACTTTTTTAAAATTACTAAAAATATTTTTCTCTAAAATATATTTAATTATAATTATAAAATAGATACTAATATCCAATATACATGTGAACCAAAAATTCACAATAGGATATATTTTCTTGATGTCGCTATCATTAGAAGTGATAAAAACATTTAAGAAACCACAGTTTTTAGAAAACATAACAATAGTAATGAAATAATGAAATAATAAAAATCAAATGTAAAACTCCATATAATTATAAACTAAGTGCAATTCGTTATTATATTGGCCATTAATATCTGTTCAAATGAAACATACCTTAAAGCTGAAATTGAAACAATATCCCAAATTGCAACAAAAGCAGGTTATAAAAGAAAAGTAGTAAACAAATTATACAGAAAAAGATTAAAGAAATTTGATTGCATAAATATTGAACAAAGAAACAAAAAGAAATACACTGCACTAGTTCTCGTAATTATAAGGACATCCGTTTTTCTACATTAACTAAACACTGAACACTATTCTTTAAACAAATATATTTTTTATTAATTTCAATTTCATTAATAGACGATATTTAAAAAGTTTTATCGTTTTTCTATCTTAAAAAACTTTAAATACGGTCAAAAAATGGATTTCTCAGGTGTTCACAATTATAAAGAATGGCTCGAATCTTAGTATTTTTTTTTCCCGTTATTCTTTAAATTAATATTTTATGGGGTCTCTTTTTAAGGTGAAACAGTCAGACATTCTCTCTGGTATGTACATTTATATATATATATATATATATATATTAATATTCAGTTTCAATACCATACTATTTAAAATCGCTTCCACTTGCATGCAAATTTTAATATGATAAATTAAGTTTTTTCAATTTTTAGGCCACGGTAAAGGCAATGATACAGAAGTTTCTTTCTTCAGACTATTTTCTATTGCTCTAGAAGTAGAGCAGTTTTGTTAAAAAAATTATTACTTCCCCCCCCCCCCCCATTCTAAAACCCAACAAAAATCTGAGAATTCCACGTTTAAAATTTGCAGATATTCTCATGATGTTCATAATAATAGAAAAAAATAATAAATTCTTTCTGCCTTCAGTAGAAACAGCTCCCCAGAGTACCATAGATTCACCTTTAAAATGCCCGATTCATATCTACCTTTAAAAAATCTGCTCTGTCTTTCGCTATCTTCAGATCGGGCCAGAAACTGTTAAAACCATTTGGTTAATCAAGAATAAAATGTTTTTCATCCGAAAATGCAACATTTTAACCATTTCATATTGTTTCTATTCAACTTTAACACAGACGTTCTTTCCTCCATGAAATGCTTATTGATTATTACAGGTTTTTATTCATTTTAATATATTATTAATTACTTTAAACATGCATAGATGTGGAACCCAACCTTTCGTTAAAAATTACGAGCAAATTCAGCAGCAGTCATTTTGAGTAGAACAGTAAAAGGAATTATGAGTCTTCGATCTCTGTAAAACAACTCTGATTTTGCATCCGATCTCTCTCCTATCGAACCAGCAGTTCAACGTTTGATCACATTTCCTTTAGCAATTTTTGATCTTCGAATTTCATTAAAAATACGGCGGATTGAAATTATCCCTCCACTTAAAAGACACATTTATTATACTTCACTACATGAACGTTCTTTTTTTTTTCGAGGAATTATCAGTAATATCCGTCCAAGAAAACTTGAAGGCTAATATATGAATTAATCTAGCCCAGTAGTTAACAAATTTGCATGTCAACTGTAATTTGTCCACTAGTAAGTTAAATAAAACGAAAAATCTTCATTGTTCCTATTATTATAAACATCTAAAAACGTGGAGAAAAAATATTTTGCACATTTTTTTTATTAATTTTGCTTCATATTAAAAAAAATTATAACAATTTTGATTTTTAGAATATTAGATATATTAAGTGCACTTAGTGTAATCTTGTTCACAATTATTTTTACATTAGTTATTTCAAAACATAAAGTGTCCTTATAAATATGAGAAGGAGTGTATACCTGTATACCGTTTGATAAAGGTTCCACTCTTAAAATAAAAAATGAGGCTGCTAAACATATCATCAGCATACCAATAAAACCAAAAGAAATATTTTTCAACATATAGGAAATGATAAAGATAAAATTAATATTTTAGATACTTCCGGGATTTATCAGATTCATTTTAAGAACAATGAAAATAAAAATGGTATTTATATGGGAATGACCAAAAGACCAATCAAAAACAGAATTAATGACACCGAAAACGATATTAAACAATCAACAATAACAACATCACTAAACAAAACTAACTTCAATTCTAACATAAATATTCATTTCAACAGTACTAAAAAAGTAGCTAACTATTATAACCGTGATTATACCGGAATGCGCGAAACCATCGAAATACTAACGAATCCTAACAGTTGTAATGACGTGGAGCTCAATCGGAATTTGAATAGTAGATGGCTTTTGATTTTAAAGGAAACAGCAGTTTGGTGCAAAGCACAGAAGGTTTCAACCCTTGAAGAAGTCCCGGTGTCGGGCCGAAAAGCTTTGAGCTAAACGAACTTTAAAAAGGTATTCTTTGTAGTTAAATATGTAATAGTTCGTTTAAATTTTCAATATTTTATAGTGGGATAAATTTCTTTTTCCGATCGTGTATAAACATGTTTGGAATGAACCATTATTAGATAGAAATAAAAAAAATAAGGCTGTATTATCAAAGTTATATTTATTTGTTTCTCTTGAAATTAGCTTAAGCGTATGGCCTTGATACGAGATATCCCATAAATTTTACCAGTCGTTTTGTAGTTTTTGTTGAAACTCGTATTTTAGAAACATTAACACCAAATTTCTTTTAGCTATAGATTTTATTAATGATATAATATTTTCCTTCAACAATTTTCCTCAAACTTTTTAATTATTGCCACATTTTGAATTCTGCTTCATTAATGAAAAAAAAAAAAAAGGTAAAACGGTTGTAGAAAGAATACATTTGTCATGAATAATAGCTTATTAAATATAACGCATAAATAAACTTATTTATTTAAATTCTGGTATGTTAGTAATGTAGAAATGAAAGCAATAAATGTTTCTGTACTATATTTAGCCCTAACAGTCTCACAAAAATAAATCTATAAAATTTTCTAAAACTTTTCGTGTTTTATAAGCCGATAAATTTTTATATACGTGTGTGTCTCTTAAAATCATAACGGAGATAACTACTTTCCTGGTCATTTCGAATGTGAATTTTTCTAAATATAGATATCTTTATTTAATAAAAGTAGTTTGTAAATGCGACTTTTAATGTCCTAATTTGCTTCATGGAAGAAAATTAATACCAAATTAATTTTTCAATGCATATCTTATAAAAAAAATTTCAAGCAATTTATCATCTCTTCACACTTTGCCCACTTTTGCAGCACACAAAATATGCTGCTAACCACTGGTTTGCTGCCTAGACTATAATTAGTAGAGATGAACTAAAGATCTTCAAAGCAGTATAATTTTGAAAATCTTAGTGATTTATAACGACCCTGCTTTACCTAATTCACGAGCGTTTTGCATTAAAGCATGATTATTTTATTTTTCAGAAGAATGCTGATTTGTCACGCTTTAATTAATATTGCTGTAACGTATAAAGTCAAACAAACTTCAATAATAATTTTGGCTCCATTATCAATAGGCGGCAAGTTTAATCTGAAATACTTCAACTGCATCTACGTGTTTTGGGGCTAAATAGCACTGATTAAGAAAGTTCTTCAGTCGAACTGTCATTCTGTAATGAAAAAAAGTCTATGGAAAAGGGGGAAGCAGTAAATCTGGGACGTTTGCCAGTCGTTTTCTTGACGTACGTCACCGCCGTTAGCCGAAGCTGAGCCCACAACATTTTCTATCAGTGAGTCAGATTCTTCTCTCTTTCCATTTTATTTCTTTTATTTCTTCTTCTTTCGTCTCTTTTATCTTCTTTTTCTTCTATAAACCAGTCTTTAGGACGTGTGCCAGCATTGCGCTGTCGTCTTGTTGGACAATTTTTTGCTCCTATCCAACAGCTATGATTTTTTAAAATTGTGGATTCACGTGGATCTACAGTCAGTTGCTGGATATGTGTTGTTGGTGGCTGCGTTTTAACAAGCAACTACTGGCATAATCATAACGCTCAAAATGTCACTGGAAAAGGCTCATTCAAAAGCTTTTAAGATTAAAATAGCTAACTTTGACATGTATTCACTTTTAACTAATTTAAAAACCATTTTTCAAACAATTTTTCTTTATTAAAAATGCTGGAAATGTATTGATTTAATAACAAGAAATATTATTAATGATATAAAAAAGTTTTATTTAATATTCTTATTATTAATGAAATTTCATTGAAATGCCAAAAGTATTAAACATATCGAAATTCTTTAATATTGTTTTGTCATTGCTTATAAAAGTCTGCGCACATTGCGACCATTGAAAAGGACTTTCCACGTATGGTACATTTCGCTCATAGGTCTGGATTCTTAGTCTATGTGATCAAAAGTTATCCACACACCAACACCGTCATCACACAGTGCTGTTTTTATCAGAGTCTTTGCGTTGAAAACTTTCTTCATACAAACAAATGTTTAATCGAAATAATAGAATAATGAATATCGAAATAATAGAACAAAAGTCGGTAAAATAATTCTACGCATGATCACGCACACATTCTACAGAAAACTGTCAGTTTAACTACAAGACGTTTTAAATTAAAAATTTCTAGATAAATTCTTTTTGAAAATTTGAAGGTCAGCTTATTGTTTAAACATATCCATGATATTTGTTGCATACATCAATTGCATTTTGATTTTGTAAAAAAAAATAGTAGTCAGTTATTTTGTGGGCAATTATTACTAATGTAGAACCAATATGCCCACAGGTGTAATGTATTTCTGTTTTTTTTTTAAACAATTATGTTAATTACTACGTTAGGTTTTGCTATTTATAACATTTAGATAATCACACTTCATTATTTTGGAATGCAGAATAAAAGATATAATCTCAAACTTCATTAATAACAAAAGTAAGAGAGGTCATGACGTAAAGTCAGTAAATTAGCAAACAGCACAAATAGCGTGTACTTTATATAAAAAAATTATAACATATATAAAGCAACTTCTTTACAATTTGGTGCATTTTTGCTACAAATAGTGCTCTTTTCCTTCATTCATCACACAAAAAAAGTACTTTCGCGCTTTTTCTTAATGTCCACAAAAGTGATGCAAAATTTTATGAGAAACTTTCTTATTAAAAATTATTCCTTGTGACAGTCAACAGAGCAAATATCACTTATGTTATGTTAAAATTTATGTATTTCTAAGAAAAATAAATTGACAGTCCCCAATATGATATACCACATTATTTCGACATATTTTTATTCATTATAATTATTTAGTTTAATAAATAAACATCAAAAGAACATTGTACGTTTTACATGTAAAATAATAATAATTTTAACAATAAAATGCAGATTTTTTGTAAAATTCTCCACATGCAATAAAAAATGAAAAATTTTAAATAAATATACAAATAAATAAAAATATGTATGTCATAAGTTTATATGGTTTTTGATATACTTTTTACGAATATAAAATCTTTAAATTGCGTTTTCTCACTTTATATTTTTTCATGAATCTTCAACATGCGAAAACTTCTACAGATATTCAAGGAAAGACTTAATATTTTTTGGATGTTTAATAGAACCCAATAAAAAGAATTAGGAATGAATTTTGCAACATATTAAAAAATATATATTAAAAATAAAAATATAACAAAAATCATGTTTCTTGTTTTTATTTATTTATTTTGGAAAATTTGTACATAGGCATCCATTTTTTAATTTTTTCCCCCCAAAAAAAAACAATTAAGGAATTTCAAAATCCATCCTTAATTCTTTTAAGTATACTCTATTAAACATCTAAAAAATCTCAAGTCTTTACTTAAATATTTGTAGACGTTTTAGCATTTTTAATATCAAGAATTGATAAAGAATATGCAAACTGAGGAAACGCAATTCCTAATATAATTCAATTAATAAATATTAAAAAGAAATATGAGCTTTTATATGACACCTTCAGTGACGTCAAGTGAAAGGGGCTTGTTCGTTCCCCTTAAGCATTGATATGTCCCCTTAATAACATTATTGAGTACCGCTTAATAAGCTGATACTTTTTCCATTGAAAAAACAACTAAATTTATCTATATTTTTTAATAAATGTATATTTTTATGTATTGGAATGTAAATTTTAATAAGGGTATGTCTTAATGTAGATTACATTGATTGGAATATTTCTTTATCATTAAAACGATAAAATAAGAAATTTTAGATGTTGAGATGTGAAAAATATGATTTTTTATTTATATGAAGATACATGAGCATAATTAACAAATTACATATTTAATGTTGCAGGAAATATTTTCACTATCTATAAAAATTAACAAAAAATAATGATGCAATTTAAGCACTAACTTTTTTTTCTGTTATTATTTTTAAAATATATATATATATATTTATTTATCAGCATAGAGGTTAAAAACAAGAGACTGTAAATGTTAACTTTAATGCATTTCATATACATTTCGAATACATTAGTCGGAAAAGAAACGATTCAGAAAAAAATTACATAAATTATAAAATAACAAGGAATATATTATTAACGAAATTAATAATAGAATTGTAAATGAAAAAAAACTATTTCTTTTGAGTATTTAATTTAAATATTTCCTTAACAGTTTTTCAAAAGCAAAACGAAATTATTTCTATCACATCATACATTACTTCTGTCTTAAAAATGTGTACATACTATTCTATATTTTTCATCTCTCTCTCTCTCTCTCTATTTTTTTTTAATCTTTAACTGCAAGGAGTTTTAATGTCATTTTCATATTTAAATACAACTAATACAATATATTATACAACTTTCTAAGCAGTGGTGGTTTCAAATATTTCAATTTATTTGAAAATACGAAATGCTAAAACAAAAGAACTGAATTAATATCCCTGAAAAGGAATGCTAGGCTCATTTAACATCCGAAAGGAGAGAATTTGACCTTCTGCTTGTCCAACTACTATGCAAGAAATAACAACAAGAGATTTAAAAAAAAAAAAAAAAAAAAAAAAAAAAAAGAAACGAAAAAAGAAATGAAATGAAGTGGACAGAAAAGAAATAAGAAGAGAACGTTGCTTTAATTAGAAATGATTTTGCTCATCAAAAGTCATCTTAAATGTGAACAATCAGCAGTTCCACACCTTAAATATACCTTTTGCAAACTCACTGTGCTATTTTCTTGACATTCATCACTTGGGGAACCCCCTGCTACGAAGGTGCAAAAGTCATTTTCAGTAGCATGTTGACTAAACCCGAGATAATGATGATGAAATGAATTAAACGAAAAAATATGTGTGTTATCACTGTTTTATTTCCGCATCTTAATGCGATTAAGTAAAGGTCAAAAATCTGAAACCTTTAACCTTGATTACAAGTTAAAACCTGAGTGAAAGGGAAATTTTTAATATGTAGATTTTTTTTAATACTTAAGGCTATTATTAATACTGATTATTAATATTTAAAATAATAATAATAATTAGGAGAAATATAAAATTTTGATTTTTTTTAATATAGAATTTCGTAATATTACATTTTATAATATTATTATCACTAAAATTTCTACTATTTGGTGTTTTAGCATTTTTTCAATATTTTTATAATATTTATCTGATAGATTTTTCATACACCACTTAGCTCAAACACTTTTGATCTAACTGGTTTTAATTTCGGTTTAGGATCCAAGCAAATTTTCTCTCTTACTTTATTTAACAACTTATGATAAAACCAAACAATAGATTTATCACTACTTTAAAATCAAAATTACTTGAAATTTAACAAAAAACGTATCGCAGTAGCACGGAATTACATTCATTAAATTTTAAGAGGTTCGGAATGAAACGTTCGTGACATTTTGCTATTATGTTATTATGTAACTCCACAGTTAACTAATATGCAGTAGTTTATATCATTTTAATTAGGAACTCCATTTACCTTTAAAAATTGTAAACGAATGTTACAGATAAGTAATATAAAATTGGGAGCAACTATTTTTAGTTAGCGTATCTAAAAAATATTTTACAAAACTAAATACAGGGTGATTATACTTAAAGTTACGATTTCAAAACGCTATAACTTTAAAACTACCCAGAAGAGCGATTTGATATTTTACCAGAGCAATCGTGAGGCAATGAAATTTTGTTTGGTAAAAGAAAAAAAATAATTCCAAAATGTGCCGTTAATTATCCGTAAAGTATTTGTTTCATGAAGCTCCTCTTTTTCTCTTTTCACTATGGCTGTTTCCGCTCTAAACAGGCATTCTTGTCTTTTTGCTAAAAAATTGTATTAAACCCTTGAAGTCTATTGTTTCCTGCTGTTCCATTGGGTTGCTAACAACATTCCTGTGTTTAATGAGTCCATTTAGGCGTTTCCCCCGACATTACCCTGACATCGCCATCCATAGGAACATGTTGGAACTACTTTTTTCCTCCCTCAAACAAACTTTCATTCCCTCACGATTGCTCTGGTAAAATATCAAATCGCTTTGACGGGTAGTTTTAAAATTATACCGTTTTGAAATCATAACTTTAATTATAATCACCCTGTACATAAAGGAAGCCATTTGCCAAAAGGGAGTTCAAATACCACTAAACTTTGAGACAAGTTCAAGGAGATACATATAAAAGGGGCACCAAAAGTTCTGTAATAACTCTTCCTGTAATGAAGTAATCTGAACAGTTAAAGGGAAAAAAAATTATGCTACATATTTTGGCATGCGTGCAAACAATGGGCTACATGCGATGTTGGAAATGATCCTCAGTTTTTTGCCAGAAACATTTCAAGGAATACCGCTTCCAATAGGAGTCTCAAAAAATGACAGAATGCAGAACATTTATCTATTATATTCTAGCAAAAGATAGAGAGAAATTTTTTTAATTTGGATTTGATTTCGTAAATATTAAATTCACACACATATTTTGAATTTCAACTTGCGTAAAATAAGGTACAGAATTTTATAAAATCATTTAAAAATGTCTTAGTATTAACAATTAAAAGCATTAAACTCTTATACACACATACACATTACACACACACAAAAAAAAAAAAAAAAAAAAAAAATCTAATGATTCAAATATGCTCCTTAAACTAATAAAATTATATACAAATTTTAGCATTGTATCAAAAATATCTTCGAGACGATTAGACAAAAGAAAGTCTAACTTAAAATATATTTCAATGTCTTGGCATGAATTCTCTTATTTAAAAAATCACAACACGTTTTATGGATCATATTCAAATTATGAGTGAAGACGACGATAATGTAAATAATAAAACATATTTACATTTAAGTTTGTGATTAATTCTTTGGCAATTTCGTTTAAAATATTATGGGTTCTCCTATTGAAAATAAAAGTAAAAAGAAGAAGAAATCAGATCGCACTTCAGGGTTCAGGGTTCATAATTCATACACAGATTACGAGTGAAGACAACATTAATGTAAATTAAGAATTTAATGTAAATAAGTCACAAATTTTAATTTATGTTTGGTGAAAATTTAATATAATAAAAATAGATTTGAAAAGTAAAATACTTTTTTTTCCTTGTCACTCATTTAATGTTTCCAACTTGCGCATGTGGCTTTGAATATCAAATAACACATTGTTATTTTTTATGGTTGTTTGATTTTCGAATTATTTTCGAGAATTCGATAAAAAAAAAGTGCATTATTTTTTAAATGTATTAACTTATTAACATAATCCAAGATTTATTTTTGCGATTATAAAGTGAAAAAAAGTGATAAATTAAAAACAAAAAAAAATTAAAATTTAGTAGGTACTTTTTTTATTAAGATGAATTGTTGGTGTTTAGACCTCTCCACGGTCATTTTTTTGCACATCAAAGTTAATTAGACAGGGATTTACGGGTTAAAAATGACTTCCAAACACTACTCAATTTATGGAGTATAGGGCTTTTTTTTTTTTTTTTTTTTTTTTGATAATGGGATCATTCGCAAAAGTGAAAACTCTCCACGCAAACATATAAAAATAAACAGCAAACAAGAAACAATAGACAGGAACATAACTAGAAAAAAAAATAATAAATAAAATAAAAGTTAGTGAGTCATGAGGTTTTGTAGCTGTTCTCTAGCCCACCACCACCAGTATCTATAAAGACTTCTGGTGACCACTGGGGATGGTGCAGGATGTTTAGTGTCCATTTTTTGGTCACTTTTGCATAGGTTACAGTTTGGGGCTGAGAGCAATCAGAATCTGTTCAAAAAACCAGCAAGACAGTCACGACCGGTTCCAAACTTGAAGGCAGCAACTGTATATCGTCTTGAAAACTCTAGTATTTTTTCAAGAGTTTCGTTCCAAGTTTTAATCTTTACTAATAGAAAACTCTTTCATATAGGGTCCGTGCATAAATTGATATTTTGTAATTCTTGAAATTGAAACCACAAAGATTGTTGAAAGATTTTATTAAATTCTTCTTCTCTTTTTTTTTTTTTTTTTTTTCGTATCGTTGCGGTTTGTTATCTATATCTAAGATAAACTACTTCAGGAATTAAAGCCAAAAATTTTTCGAACGTCCTGCATGTTACTTATATTTTTATAATCATGAATGCAAGTGACATTTTTGCTGCTCACGTTTGTGTTGATAAATTGTTTATTCGATCAACTATTATTGTTAAAACCATTCTTTATAACGTGCATAAAATTAAATTTCATATTATTCAATTTTAAAAGTATTTTGATTTTAAAACATATTAAAAAACATTACGCAAAATTTGGAAAAGATTAGTTAAATTTCAGTTAAATATGTTACATAAAAGTTATACAGAATAACCTCGTTAACGTGAACACGTTTAACGTGAATTACTTTTATCGTGAACTGTTTACGCCATCCCGTCAAAATGAATATCTGTGTAGTTATATGAAGATTAGCTACCGATAGCATGAATTACTAATAACGTGAACATTTTTTCCCCCTTAACATTCACGTTAACGAGGTTCGACTATATTTTAAACTTGTTCAAATCATGATTTATCATTATGTATATGCACTAAATTTACGTTACATTTTTTATAATAAAATCTTGTGAATGTAGCAAATTTAAATTAGAAATATATAAAAAGCTATTCGATTTCAAATTAGTTTCAGTAAAACAACGAGTGATATAATACTGTTTCTTGATTTCTAAAAATTATAGATAAACAAATCTTGAACAATCCGAGTACTAATTTTAATTCCATTTATCTCCTGGGAAACTCTGAAACTAATAAAAGTTGCAATATCTAGAACAGTTTGTAACAGCCTTCGTTTTGTGTCGGAGTTAATTAATTTCATTGATTGCAATCTTAATATCTTTGCATAAAGTCAAATAAAATTAGGATATATAAAAAAGAAAAAATATCTAGTTAAAAGAAAAAGAGTTTTACATTGAAGATACATCATCTTTCTTTTAGGGGTGGGGGTGGAAGGCGGAGAATTATTTTGTTTACTTTGAATTCTTGGAAAATTCAAATACAACTTAGATGTCCAGATTCGCCTAATTTTCGTTTTTAAGGATGAACGAAATTTTAGAAGTAAACATTATAAGTTGCAAATAAGTAGATTAAAAAAAAAAAAAAAAAAAAAAAGTAAATATATAAAGACACGCCACATTTGTTTTGAGTCGAAATAATTAAACTCGACCTCTGTTGTGCAAATAAATAAACAAATAAATAAATACGAATGAAGCATTGAAAGCGAATTCGATGAAAGCAACGTAATCATCACCATTTAAATAATCATTTTATTAATTTAATCACCATCTTTTTATTTTTTATCATCCAATACTAGAATTTTCATTAATTTTATTGCAGCCCAAATAGGTGTTAAAGTTGTTGAAAAATATTGAAATTTATAGTTGGTCACTATTTCTAAAAAGCAAGACTAATCAAACCAGACAACGGACTGGGTTTTACTAAGCTTTATGTACATGGTGAATATATTTTAACTATTCACATACGTGAATAAATATGGAAGATATCGCGTAACAAAAAAAATAATATAATTATGCTAGAGGTTATCCATGGCTTCGTTCTTGTAAAATTTTAACACAAAATAATATATTACGTAAAACTTCACCTATGATAACAAAATTTTAAAAGCGCATAGCTGTTATTTAAAACTCAAGCATTCTCTCAAGCAATTCGTTTCGGGAAAGCATTTCTCTTAGGTGTTAAAGTTAAGTTAGCTTTTTGCAGATGCATTTCTCACCAAATTTACATTTTGACTAGAAGGCTTAAAAAAGTTCAAGGCTGCATTAGTCATAGCCCATCCTGAACTTGAAAATGCTATTCCCTAAGCTACAAAAAATTGTAGTTAAATAAAAATTAGAAGCAAACTGAAGCACAAATTTTAAGGGTACCCAGAATAAACCCTTGAAAACACATAAAGACCTCGTTAACGACAGCTGGAATCGCTTTCTTGCGTCGAACATTCGTAAATATTAGGATCTCGGAACAATTCTGCAAATAATGGTCAGTAAATAAGAATAGGACTTACAGCTACTGGCAATGTTCATGACATCTACTTTTCATCTGATCCCGAAAATAGCGAACAGTGTCACGAGTACCAAGAGTTCTGTTGCTGTTAGATGTCATATTATGCAAGAAGTTTTATGGGGTAGTTGAATCTTTCCTTGGCAATAGTCACATTTTATCGCTAAATTGACATTGCTTTACATTACCGGTTTTCAATCATATTTAAAGGATATTTAGTACAGCCTTATTTAAATGTTAAATTACGATATCTTCATGAATACCCCAAAGTTATAGATGGAAGCCCGCAATTACAAAATTTTCAATCTGACTTTCGTACTTAAATGTAATATCTTAATAAGGATAATTCATCCATTTGATTTTTTTTTCTGAAATTTAAAAATTTTGTAATTTCTTTCAATTTTAATTCTTAAATCAAAACACCTGGCCTTAATTTTACAATTTTCTTTAATTCTGCAATGCCTTAATTCTGCGAATTTATTTTATTATGCAATATTTTTAAATTTTCACTATTAGTTCTACCAATAATTGTAAACAAATAACAACTGAACTTACATTCACTATCAATGTTCTAAATCTTCTGCTCCACAATGTTTCACGTCTACTCTTCATTTGATCCTGAAATCAGTGTCAGACGTACCAAGTGTAGCGTTACTATTAGACGTCATATTATGCAAGAAGTTTTATGGGGGTTATCTTTCCTTAGCAATAGTAAAATTTTATAGCTAAATTAACATTGCTTAACATTAAGGGTTTTCAATCATATTTAAGCAATATTTCAGTACAGTTTTATTTAATTGTAAACCAATGATCGTTTCTTGAATATATTAAATTTATGTAGGAAAACTTGTACTTACAAATTTTTCAATATCACTTTCTTTCTTGACTCTATTACTATATTCTAAAATGGAACATTTAACTGTAGAGGAAAAAATTTAATCCACCCGGAAAGTTGTGCGATTACATTTTTACTCTAGAGTAACACATTTTCACTGGCTATAATCTCTCAAAATAGATATATATTGCTATTTTCAGTAAGTTAAAAAATCTGGCATCCACCTGGACTCCTGGTCTCGTGATAGGGTCTCTACTGATAAGGTTAAATAAGCAAACGTAATAAGAATAATTCATTCATTTGATTTTTTTCCCCTTGGATATGTCCCTGAAATTTAAAACCCTGAATTCTCTCCCTGAAATTCAAGACCTTAATTTTTTTAAATTTCTATAAATTATGATCATTAATTCTACAAATCTCTGCAGTTTCCTCAATTCTGCAATGTCTTTAAATTTTAGACATTAATTCCTCAAATTTTCTTTACAATGCAAAGTCTAAATTTTGACCATTAGTTCTGCAGGTAATAGTATGTAATTAGACTTAAAGTTACTGGAAATGTTCATGACATCTACAACTTGAAGATAGCGAACTCTGTCGTGCGTATCAAGTCTTGTATTGCTTCATATTATGCAAGAATTTGCGTCAGCATCAAATAATCATTTAAGACGGAGTTTATATAGTTGTTGTTTCAGTTTTCACTCTATAATCGATAAAAACGAGAGATTTTTTTTTTTTTTTTTTTTTTTTTTTTGAAGTAGCCCACCAAACCATAACTTTTGACACATTTCGGAACATACTTTTATCGTAAGGGACATCAATAGGTCATGCTGTGTACACACGGTCATTTCGTTGGTTGCAGAAATCTTTCAAGAGGAATAAGTTCTAATCTGAAAAGTATGATTTGGCATTCTACATGTCACTTCAACAATTACCAACATCTTAGAACTTTTGCTTTCTTCTGCTTTTTCGTGAAATAATGAATCGTTGCTTTTTATATTCAAATATTATTTTTTAATTGGTTGCACCGAAGATTGGTATATCTGAAGAAGCTTTGCAGTGCGAAGTCCGAATTCTGCAAGATTTCAGAGTATTGCTTCACTCATGCGTTTTACAATATTATTTTTCCGTTCAGTTGTTATTGTTCCTTCTAACTATATGACGAACGTCCCATGTACTTATTTTCTTGTAACGTTATATTTCGAAAGTATGAATATTTCTAAGTATGAATCTTTCTATCATTTCAACAGGTTTCAATCATTTTAAAATTTTACTTGGTGACAAGTTTTGCCAAAAATAATTTTATTGTAAGATTTCTCTTTTTGTTATTGCTTAAGAGCAAAATGAAAGCAACTAAGTCGTAAGATAATGTCTACCAATTATTTAAAGGATAAAAACCTTGAAAGAAACAAATAATTAATTATACTAATTCTCTATTAACAGCTACTAAAAAATATGTTCATAAAAAGTACTAATAGTTGTCCCAAATCACACTCTAGTAGCTCACGGATAGCTGCGTGTAGAATTAAAATATTCAGATATTAAATTAAGTAAAAAAAAAAATTAAGTTTTAATTATCAAACATCGTTTATAACTTTCACAATCATCCTAAAACTATTGCATATACATAGGTGTCACATCTCTATTATTTTCAGCATAATAATAATAATACATGGAAACTTTGTTGCATTTACTTCAATTAACACTCCATTTATTGTTCCTATGCTAAATTACTTATTTTAAATAGGAATAAATCTCGTTTTAATTTTGGTATTATGATTCTTAGAAATAAAAATTATAGTTTCATATACATAAAAAAATAAATTTTTAAATTAATTATAGCAATTATAATAATGAAAACTTACCTTCATCTTGTAATAAAAATAAGCATTAAATAAAGATTTTTAGCAAAGCATAACATGTTTTTTACTGCCTATTTTCTTCTTTCCTAATATTTAACTTAAATGTTTCTGTTAAAGTTTGACTAAGACAAGTTACGAGTAAAATAAATAAATTATAATTTGTTGTAATAAAATAATTAGCGAACTGCTTTTGTCTTAACCCTACGTCAGACGCTCCCGTAGGACGAACAAAATTGGGCGCACCCTGCCTGAGAGGCCAGGTAAATATTTATTGTTAAAATACTTGTACTACAATCAATAAATTCGTACTTATGCATCAAATTTTCGTTTATTACTTTCTATTCACTCCTAATAAGTTCACTATATGGGTGTTTTTGAATTAAAAATCATGTGTAGGATATTTAGAGAATAAAAACCTGAACGAGCCTCTCAGGCAGGGTGCGCCCGACGGAGGGTTAATTATAATTGTGTTTAATAAATTTTTTGTGATGTCTGAAAAATTTGATCTTGCTTTTTATTTTTATTTTTGTCAAGTAGATGGCAGAACTGTAGACATTTTAAGTGACCGGAGTATTCTCTCTGTGAATGTAGAATCTGTAATTTTCATAAATTCTATTTTTTTTTTTTTAATAAATGGTCTATAATAATTAATAAATATACATTATGCTAATAAATATTCCTTGATTAATGATATTAAGTTAAGTAATTGTAATTTAGATTAATCAAAGTTTTAAAAAAAAGTTAATTTAATATTAGTTCCTAGATCAATTTGACAGCTTAAACTCAACTTCTGTCTGCCTCATATCTGCTTAAATATTTCATACTACTTATGCGTTAAGTGTGATTCTCAACATATACTACATGATTTTATTTCTGGTAAAGCTCCATTTATTATAGTTGCAGGTTATAATCTATATTAAATTCTTTTATTCATTGAAACTAATATTTTAATTGCAAATTTGTGTCACCTTTTGTGTGTTTTGCGTAATATCGTGTGCACACAATGGAACCTTGCATTTTTTAGCTCAATGTAGGGGTGGTGACTCTCTAACAATTTACTTCTACATTCTTCGGAATTTATTACAATTTTTATTCGATTATTTGCGTCGTGTTCCATAAAATTAAATTTTTTTCATATTTCCTTCTTGTAATGTTTTTATACATTTTGTATTTTCAACGGAATTATTTTAAATTGAGTATTATTCGTCTTTTCATATCTAAATTAAAAAAAAAAAAAAAAAAAAAAAAAAAAAAAAAAAAAAAAACTGGTCAATGTATTTTAGTCAACTAGTTACTAAATAGGCTTTTGAGGATTGTTGTGGAAAATTGTTCGTCTGTTAAATTCCCGTTATAATTCTCATTGTTATGATAATATATATATATTTCTTTGAATGGCATCATACATCATTCTATTTTTTTTTTTTTTTTTTCATAAATCTTGATGTTGCTTAAATCTGAAAAATATAAGCAGAAAGCTGTAAAACTAACTTTATTTTTAAAGGACTTGAATTTAATTATTATATACTTTTATTTTGTTTTATTTTATTTTACTTTATTTTTATTTATTTTTTTACCCATATACATGATTTATTTTTATTTTTATTTTTATTTTTTTGTGTGTGTGTGTGTATTTGTTATATTTACACGCTTTAAGGTCCCATAAATCGAAATTGAAGTTCTTAGCGTTTGGGCTCTGCATGGGCCTGTTATCAACATGCTTCCATAACAAATAGCAACAGTAAATTCAAGCTCGGCATTCTAAATCTGTATCATATAGAGATGCCTCACTAAACTTTTCGTTGAGATCAAACAAATGGTTCTTGTTCAGGGACATCCAACAGAATTCAATTGCATTATATTTATGGACTAAATTGTTATTGGGTTGGTTCAACATGTATAGGTTGCAGTAAACAAAATTAAATCAACGTGTGTATTTTAAATGCATAAAAGTATGTTTCGTGTGGAATAACTAGCGAAATCAACCACCGATTGTTTACAGGATTATCCAAAAGAAGTAGAATATAGTGGGACTATATTTGGTAATTGTTAAAACTACATTCAGATGCTGCATGCTATTAAAATAGAATTATATTTAGGTACAAGATGTGTAGTGTGCGTAATTTATAGAAAACATACAGGGTTACCAATAATTAAGCGAAAACATTCTTTTTCACTGAATGTAATTGCCTGAAGTTTTTTACTGTATTTTACCATGTCCCTGAAATCGATTCACGTAAGAAAATTAATTCCTCTTACCCATACAGTAATTGAATTATTTTTTTTAAGATGAATTTTCATCTTTTTTTTTTTTTTTTTTTTTTTTTTTTTTTGTATATTTACGTATTTTGGGGGTCCTGAATTTAGCAGTTGATCTTTGTTTATGTCTGTTACTTAAAAAAAAAAAAAAAAAAAAAAAAAAAAAAAAAAAAATTGCAAGCAATTTAAATGTTGTATTTTGAAGTTCATATGCAGTTACTATTTGAAAAGTTTAATGAAGATTTATAAGTTTTAGGGAGTGGAAGTGTGAAAGGTATCTGAATAATTTGGAATAAAATAAATAAATAAATAAAAGGAAGAAAAAAATGAAGCGAGAAAATCGCATTCATATCAGTCTATTTGTTTGGAAGTTACAGTGCTACAGACACACTCACACACACTAATAGACAGTTTGACAAACTTATAACTCTTCTCTTTTTTGTTGAGAGATAAAAATATGAAATTAGCTCAATTACGGTAAAATTGAAAATTGTGAACAAAACATTTTGACAAGAATATAAATTGTTTTGTTAAGTGGTATTTTCACTCGATTTTCCGTAATTTTTGTGGGGAGCCACAGTAGATTGGTTGATACAAATTCCGAGCTGTTAATCGGAAGATTGCCTGATTGATACTCGAACAGACCGAAGACCATCGTGTACACTATTGGCGGCTGGTGGACGTAAAATCCGTCGTAACTGCATTATCCTACATGGTCAGAAATTAATACCTCTGGAATTTACAGAAGCAGGGGCATAATCCCTTCTTCAAAGAATCAAAATTGTGATGGCAAATGGCATGTCTTCGAATATCTACTAGAAGCAAATCCCATAGCGCTGACCATTGTCCAATGCGTAACTGTAGCGCGATGTTAAACCATTCTATTCCCCTTTTTAAACTTTGTAGACATTTAAAAATAAATTAGGATGTAATTCTTTATTAAAATAATTATATACTATTAAACGTACTAAATATATACTTAGTGTTTAATATTAAGACAAACATATGACATTAAAATTTACCAAATACGTAATTATAATGTTTTTAAATGGTTATTTTCTTTATGCTGTTGCCAACAAAAATAATAATATTTTAAGGGGAAAAAAATGAGTGTTTACACAAACTTTTGAACCTACGGATTCGTCTTAGCTTGAAAGCTGAGTTGTAAACAACTGTTCGAGTGTCATACTGTTGAGCCTTAGTAATTTTACTTTTTTTTTTTTTTGTAGAGAATTGTTTTTATTCACTTTAACTAGACTTGTCATTCATGTTAACAGAAAGTAAATTCTAGATATTTCAGATCTAGTTCTTTGTTTTTCCTAATCTACTTTTACGTTTTCTTTCAGCAAAAGTTTTTTTCTTCTTCTTCTTCTTCTTCTTCTTCTAAAGTTCACTTGTAAGACTTCCGTAATAACTTTATAGAACCCAGAAACCTGTTTGACTCTCTCACATTATATTTTCTTATAAATTTAACATTGAACATGTCAGATAAAGCATTACGGAGATTGATTTTCAACTTCCGAAACGAATCTTGCTGACCAAGATATCTCCTAGTCATGTCTCCTGGTCATCATTTATTTATTTTTCAACAGGGAAAATATTTCTTAAGAATTAATTTTTCTTTGCTCTATAGTAGTTAATGTAAAAACTTAAATTTACTTAAATAAAACTTTTAAAAATATATATTAAAAAAAAAAAAAAATAGTTTTTCAGTTGAAAATTTAAATGGTAATTAATTTATTTTGCAAAAATATGCTTAAAAATAATTTTTTGTTAAAATAAAAATTCTAGCAATATTTATTTGATAATTTTTAATTTATGAAAATGATGAAATTGTGAATTTTAACATGGTTTATTCTGATAAGATTGCATAGCAATAAGCAAAGTTTATTTGTTTGTTTTAAATTGTTCTTGTAAAAGATTAAAATAACTGTTGGATAAAAGTTGGAAAAGTGACGTGTAATTTTGAACTATGTTTATGTATCCTCCTATCTTACAAGATCTGTTAAAATGTTACTTCTACCTATGCTTTAAAACAGCCTCTTTACTTTTAATCGGAAAAGTCTGAGATAGTTGGAAATGTTCCAAGATCGTACCGCACCGAACCAGAAGATTGCTGCGTTAGGCAAATTTCTTTTTGTGGGTGCCTTTTTTATTTCCGCACTTCTAGATCTTTATAGGCGTATAGTAGGCAGGAAGAACTGAGAAAATGAGTTTTTTTTTTTTTTTTTTCTTTTTTTTTTTTTTTTTTTAAGAGATTTAAAAGCATTGTTACATTTTATTTGAAGTCTATAACGGTTTTTATTTTATATTAATTTTTTAATGTCTGCGAATAGCATAGGGTGAGCATAATGTCAAGCTACAGAGCCTGATTACGGTTGATAACCATCACACAGGTCTACAATGATTTTTTTTTCATCTTCAAGGTGATATGTTTTTCTGGTGCATTTTTGAATGCTGATTAAGTATAAACTATTTCCCTCACATACAGTTTTGACAAAAAATGGGATTGTATGAGCCTAAAGCTCCGCTTTTACAACTTCCATCTAAGTTATTTCCCGGAAGAAAGTATGGGTGGTGTGTATGAAGAACCATTTCATCAAGACACCAAAAAAAAAAAAGAAAAGAAGAGCGGTATCAGGGACGATGTGGTGTTAATGTGTTAGCATTCTTCCCCCTCCCTCCCCCCACAAGGCCTTCAAACCGTGCACAAGGTAAAATACTCTAAAAAGAGCTTGGATGTAAAGGATAAGTGTGAAGATAATAGTATTTAAAAGATAATGTGTAAATAATAGCCGATTTTAAAGCATTTTACACATAAACTGGTTTTAATTTGTTTTAGTCTAGGTGAATTCTTCTGATCTTCATTCTTACTTTGTGAAAATTCCTTACGAGATAGGAAAAAAGTCAATCATTTCTGAATTCAGCGCATCAAAACACATTAGAAACACCCAATGCAATGTAAAATAAATAAATAAATAATAAAAAGTACGATTTTGCAGGCCTGTATTATCCTAAGGGCTTCTGTATTAGTGAAATAATGAATACGACACCATTATGCGTTGAAAAATATTATCTAACATTTAAGTAATTATTAAATTACATGAATTAAAATAAAAGCATATTTTCTAATCGAATTTTTTATTATGCTTTTTAACTCCTTATTATAAATATTCATGGTGATTGGGAAGGAGAGCAAAAATTGATTCTACTCTGTGCTCAAAAGTATTTTAAGTTAGGCCCTGCAAGCTGCGATGAGAATAGAGGAGACATGGGAAATTTGCTTTAAAAACCCGATTTATTGCAACATAACAAAGTAATAATAATAATAATAATAATGAAAATATAACCAAAAGAAGACAAAATAGCAGAATAACGACAAATTATATTGAAACTTATATTCATTCCTACATTTGCACGGTGCATCCGAATCTTTTACGAGAATTAAAGTCTCACAAATAGAATCTGTCAAAAACACAGTTCAGTGGTCATAAAAAGTACGATTAAGAAGAATAATAATTTCCCGATATTAAATTCATTCGTGTAAAAAAAAAAAAAAAAAAATCTGCCACATAAATAGAGTAACAAATGTAATTTAATTTCTTTCATTCTATAACCGTAAAATATTAGTTTTACATTCACATTTAACCTTTCCGCTGTTGAATTCTAGTCTCCCTCCCCCCCCCTCCCCTAAAAAGAGTGTTTTCTTTTTTTAGATTATTTAGCTACTTTCAAAATACCTAAAGTTTTTAATAAGTTAATTTACATTTTAGCATCAGATTCATTAAACCGAACTGCTATAACTGCCTTTGATCAAATAAATCTTTTTTTTTTTTTTTTTTTTTTTTTTTTGTGTGTGTGTGTGTGTGTGCTGTCTCTTAAAGTCACAACAAAATTAATTATATTTTATGTATTTACCATGTCTTTTTGCCATCTGAGTGCGATAAATACATTCCTATATAACAATTCTAAATGACTGACTTCCATAAAATTGAACTAGCACCTTTTAGCAATAATACGTTGGTAAAAATTTTCAAAACGAGAATTTTATGTAACTATTATGATTAGTGTAAACGTTGTTCTGTTAATTCCTTCATGTATGAGCCTTCTTGTTTTGTTTCAAATGCGTTTCGCATTAAAATCTTAAATTATGATGATGATGATTACGCGTAACAAAGTTTCGGCATAGTTCGTCTTTGATCTTATTTTGCTCAGTTGCTATTATGCTTACATTTCTAAAACTTTTAAGGCATAAATTGTATCTGTTTTTTTTTTTTTTTTTTGAAAAAGAAGATTTTTGTTTTTGAAACCTTCATAAATCTGAAATATATATATATATATATATATATATTAGTATCTCAACTCGTTAAGGGGTTGCGAACTTTTCTGTACATTACAACTAGACTTCAAATATTCAACTTTTTAACAAAAAATAAAAAAATAAAAAAAAGATCAGAATATTAGGTTTTAGACTTCTTCGAAAGACTCCAGTGGGGGCATTTCACTGAAATGTCAGGTCAGACCCTAGTTTTATTAATTGCCTCTAATCCACATAAACACGCAACAGTCATAGACAATTTCCTTTTCTTGTCTGAATATTTTTCTTTTGTAAATATCATCTGCATCTGTTATTAATTGTATTTGTCTCTTTTTTTGTTTTTTGCAACGATTAGAATTCAATATTATTTTTACTTTTGGTGTGTTTGTTCGATGTTTCATTCCGTGTGATTTGTTCGATCGGATCTTTGTGTGTTTCATTGAAACGAAATCATTAATGCGAGCACAGAGATATTGCAAAAAATTAAACCAGAAAGTTCTAAAAACAGTATCTTTCAATGGTATCTGAATTCTTAGAAACTGGAAGTGATTTATATAAGAACGTCCTTGCACAAGTGATGAAGACGTAGAAGTGTGTCAGAGAAACATTTTTACACAGTTTTAGGAGATATGGAAAATCAGCGGCAAAAAAATTTGATGCACTGATTTCGATCATGCTTAAGATTTTTAGGAAAAGATTAAAACAGTATATTTAAATAGTTCATATTTTTCAAGACTTGAGAATGGGCAATGAGCATAAGAGGATGAACTTGGCAACATATGTGCTAAAGAGAATAGAGGATGATGTTGAATTACTTAATCACATAATGTTCTCCGACTAAACTTTCTTTCATCTTTCTGGTAAAGTAAATCGCCACAAAGTATGGATATAGGGATCTGAAAATTCTCATGAATACCATGAGGTATAAAATAAATTCAGAAAGGTTAATGCGTGCAGTAAACGTATGTATGATCGCGTCATTGGCCCTTTATTTTCACTGAAAAAACACTCACATCTGTACTTAAATATGGGAAAATTTCGTATTTCTACACCTCGAAGAACTTCATCTATATGTCATTTAACAATAACATAATGAGCCTTCTCATTATGGTTCCATCATTCACAGTTCACTGAATGACTATTTCACAGGAAGATTCTTGACCACCCAGATCAAAGCTTTACAAAGTAAACGTATTCACTATAATGGAGCAATGGGTGGCGTACTATGTCATGGTTGCGTCATGGTTACGTCATAGTTACGTGACTGATCAATGACAAAGCCATCTCGTGTTGGAGGTACCTGAACTACTCAGGCTGAAACTGCGCATGCTCGAATAGAATTTGTTTACTCGCGCGATGCTCCATATTTAAAATTAAAATAGAACTGTGTTTGAATGAATGCACATCTAAACGAAAAAATTCATGTATTTTTAGAATATTCATATTTCGCATGTTTTCCCGTATTTTAAGATAAGTAATATATTTTAAATCAATTCTTAAAAATTATTTTTTTAATACTTCTTACAATTTATAAAATTATTGAAATCTTAATCTCTTGAATTTTCATTCATTACGGATCAAGAGATAATCTATGAAATTTTGAATTCGGTTGTTTGGTTTGTTATGAGGTTAGAAAAGTTAGTTTTTATTATATTTGTTCATTCCTAAATGTCATTTTATCATTCCTAAATGTTATTTTAGTTATAGATTTGGTTATAAAGCTATTACAAATATATTTTGTTTAGAAGATAAAATTTTTGCGAATGGTTTCGTCTGAGTATGATTGATTTTATGGAACATGACATAATGCTTTTTTTAATAAAAGAGATAATGATAAAGTCATCTTTTATAAGCGATTTCTTTTCCAAAATTTTAATTTTGAAAATTGCACACGCTAACATTTTCTTCTTAAATTACTAATACATGAATTTTTTCGTATTTACAATACAATTTACAACATTTGAAGATCGATTTAAAAAATTATATTTTACACTAATTAATTCTAGCTCTAAGTGAACAACACTATAGATGTGATTATTTACTTGAAGTTATTAGCGTACATTTGACTTTGAATACAAAACATGTTAGATGTTAACTAATAATAATGTGATTGTTTATTAGCTAACATCTAACATAGTTTGTATTTAAAGTGAAATGTACTCTAATAATTACATCTATAATGTTCATTTAGGGCTAGAATTAATTATTGCTTATATTAAAACCATAAGAGATAACATTTTTAAAGAAAGCACAATAGGGGAGGGTTTTTCACAGATTTTATTTGGGTACCACAGCCACTGCACGAGGAGAAGCGCTAACGTCGAGTTTACTTTGCGACATTTTTTAACATTATGTGAACGAGCTTACTCTGTAAAACTTTGACCCAGATTATCTGATATAATGGCCGCACCGACAGCCGAGTGGCTTTGTGCTGAAGGCTAGTAGATGAGAAATGCCGTGTACGATCCCAGGTCGAGCTCACCAACCTAGCCGTTCGAATTTTTCCGTGATTTTCTCCGAAACGTGCGTAAATACGGGCTAGGATCTATTAGGAAGACCTCCACGGAGGACATTTCTGCGTAAGACTAAGACCGTAGAGTAATCAATCGGCCGTAAGTCCAACAACCAACCAATCAATCTGATATGATGATATTTTACTTTTTCTTTTACAAGAGAAACATCGTTTATAGGAGGAGAGTGTCAAAAACTTATGACCTGAAGACCAGGATTACAACCACAATAACTGTTGTGAAAGTCTACAACAGTTAGCTTCCCGTATTTAGGGTGAAATCGACTACCGTCTTGATATATTCTTCATGCGACGAAGGATGCACATGTAGAAGTCCATTGGCAAGGGCATAAAACTTATTGAATCTATCTAATCACACAGGTCTACATCTAAAATTTTGATTTGATAATTTAGGCCTTTTTTTTTTTTTTTTTTTTTGTAAGCTGAAACAGAAAGTGAATTTAGCTCTTCTCTATCACGTATACATTTTTGTCGAGATAGGGTGTCTACCGACACATTTTTTTCCGGGATTCTTCCACCAATAAAATTATTTGGTAACATTTATAATATGTTTCCATGATTGATTGTAATTAATCGTGGAAACATATTAGAATCTAACAAAATAAAAATAAAAAAATGTGTCGGTAGATACCCTTTATTGGCGAAAATCTATGCACGATAGAAAAAAACTGGTTTCATTTTCGGTTTCAGCACACGAAAAGATATTTGTGTCAGCTAAAATTAACAAATCAAATATTGTCATCATTATTTTTGTAGACATGTGTTCTTAATGTTCTTAATTTAAATCTATCTTCACTGCTTTATTTATTATTAAATAAAAAAACGTGTCAGACCTTTTATAGACATTCTGTATAATCAAAAAAAAAGTTATGTTTTCTAAACATTCACAGTAGAAACGAAAGAGTATATCAGCTAATTTTAAAGTTTTCGATATGTATTGGAAATACATAGAATTTTCTGTGGTAGTTAAAGTATGTAACATCATCTCAGGAATTATCAAAAAATTATTTTTAATAGACTAAAAAATGTCAAAAATTAATAAATACTCTACGAAGATTTAAAAAGCGTGAAAAACTCATATACTCATCATCCAAATTTATTCCGTGGGATCTACGTTATTGATAATCAGAGCTTATTATAAATTGAAAGGAATGACAAATAAAATCAAAATACTGTTTTGGAACTTGGAGAACATGCTACTTTAGACCAGTTGGTCTATTTCAAATGAAGAAATTGTTTCGAGAACAACTATTCAAACAAATCGTTTCTATAATCTGTTAAAACTTTTGTGCTATGTTGTACGGAAACATGATACTACAGTATCTACATCCGTAAGACAGTAAGATGGGAAAACACTTTACCGTGTTTCCCTGCCTGGTCAAACAAAAATTTGATACTGCAATAGCTGCAATCGTAAAATGGTAAATTCTGTTACCATGATTTGGTGTTTGCTCCAACAAGAAATTCGAATTTCTTCTAATTCGAAGTACAGTGTGTCCTAAAAGTTCAAGTACTGACGCTGATGTATTTTTTATTTACAAAACAACAAACCTTAAAACGATTATTTTTATGCTAATGATAAAAGGCACATTTAAATTAACGGAGGAAAAAATACAGAACTTACATTTATAATAAATGTTCAAAATGCCCACCCTTTTCTAGGAGGCAAAGCTGAACTCGTTTGCGCATGTGTTTAGAAACGTGTTTTAACATGCTGGGAGTGACTTCTTGTAGAGAAACCTGTACACACCTGCACAGAACCTGTATTACGAAATTGTCGAACGAGCTGATGTAGCATATTTTTACTCGGTATTGCATCATCTGGATATTTATATCGCCAAACATCTTTGCATCTTTCGTACGATTTACATTCAATATAAGCTTCAAACAGTGTAATTCTCTGAATGCGTGATAAACTCATTTCACTATGAAGAACAAAATAACATGAAACTTTATTCTCACACAACTTAAGCGAGAAAAGAAACAAACGATAAAAATTAAAGAATTTATGCAATAATAAGCAGACGATAAAATTTAATATTTAAAAAAAAATCAAGGACACAAATAGTTCTTTAAGTTGGAGTACTGGAACTTTTAGGACACACTGTAGAAGGTTTCACCATCGTATGGTTACAGCTACTTTAGTACCAAGTTTTGGTTCAACCTAGCATGTTGCAGCTATTTTAGAACCAAATATTTCTTCAATAGTAGAAAACTTCGGTTAGAGTTCTTAATAGCACTGAAATTTCTAGAAGCGTAGACAAAATTTAAAAATATGAGTTCCTGTGTTATTTTTAGTTATACGTTGGAGCATTAAGGAACTGAAGAGGATTCAATAACTTTAATAACTTACCAGAATACTTCTGGATAAGTTCTCTCTTAACCAGAGGGCTTCAGATTTTCTGTACAATTTAAATTCAGAAAATAAACTGTCTTTATACCTTTTCACCTCCTGTATTGAAAAAAAAAGTGTACATGTAAAAATTTCTAAATTCAATATTTATTAAATTTTATAAAATGTTGGTAAAATTCGTACTGTTTATAACTACACTCTTGTTTAATATGCAACAAATGTTGTAACTATTTGTTATTTTTTCTATTCTATGAACATTTAAAAAGGAATTGAAGGGACCATAATAAGTATGGATCGTTTTGAATTATTAGTTCCGTACAAACTCTATAGTTCCGTAATTAATTGTTAATTTCTGTAGTTAATTATTTGTTATTAGTTCCGTAAATCTCTAATCAGAGAGATATTTATTTTTGAAGCGAACTGTAATTCAAATTAGGTCTTATTGAAGAAAAATTTGATAATTCATCTAAGCAAACTTTTAAAATATACAAAACTGTTTAGCTTAACTTTTAAATATTTCAAAACATTTTAATATGTTTTGAAATGATAAATTTATACAGGCAAATAGTAAATAATAAATCTTCTAACACATTTATTTTGTCTGAAAAACTTGACAAATAATAATAATAATAATAATAAATAAATAAATAAACTGTGCTCACTTGGTTAATATCTAAAGTGAAGTCTTGGATGAGTTTGCTAATTTACAACTGATTCTATTTCAACATTAATTCTCTTAAAAAAAAAAAAAAAAAAAAAAAAAAAAAAAAAAAACATATACTAATTAAAAAAAAAAAAAAAATTAAACTGCGGTTTGTATTGTTATTATTGCTTGAAAAAACTATATTCAAGTATACGATGTCTAAATTTCTCAATATTTTCATCGTCACAAGATGTCAAAACAAGTGTTTGTTGTATTTCATTGTCAAATACGCAGCATGTGAATCCTATAAAGTACATTCTTAGCCAATTTTAAATTCGCTGAATGCAAATGGGCAACTATTTCAGGCTACAAGGCTGCTGCCGGTTGCGTTGCGAAACACAATGAACGATGATTTGCTAAGCTGCCAGCGTATTTTAAAGTTACTGATTCTGTGACTATACTGTTTGTCACGGCAATTTTATTTTAATTCAAGTGTCTCATTTTTATGCTGTTGAATTGTAGCTAATTAATGGATTGCTATGAGACGATGGAAAGTGAATAATTGTATTAAAAAAGAATGACTAATAACTTTCATGAGTTGGCTAACGTCAAGAGAACTTTCTAATTATGATTTTCTGAATAAATTGATTATAACTAGAGATAAAAGCACGATATAGAAAAATTTAATTTTTAATGATAAATTAACTTTAAGTTATTCATCTCTCAATTCAGATATATAATAATGCGTGTAAAACTGTACAAAGAAATTTTCTGATTTCCAGAGTTGCCAATTCTTAGAATTTTTTAATAGCAGTAATTTTTATGAGAGTTTATTTTTTTAATTAGTTATCGAAAATTTTGTGATTAAATAAAACTAAAATAACTTTCTAGGAATAAAAGTATGCAATAATTAGGAGGTTTGACAGGTTGGGACTTCGAAATTGTAATTACATAGAAAAGGTTTCTTTAAAATTTTGATCATTCTTTCTCTTTTTTTCAAACAATAAACTATCTTTTTAACAATAAGTTTCCTATTACTGTGCCTAGCACTATTTTTCAACATTGGAGTCTTTGGTCATTCCAGAATTGCTCTGAGAAGATTCCTTTCAAGAAAATATCTGACGTCTTTTATACAGTTGTAAGTCAAAATAGTAGGTTACAAACCTATATGAGATTTCTGGAATTCGTAGCAAAGTATTTCTAAATATGTATATAGGTGACAACCTGTAACAGCAACTTTCTTGAAACCAGCTTGATTTTGACAGTTAAAGGATATTTTGTACCAGAATCAGGCTTGAGAAATCACATTTGATAAATCAAACATATAACAAGTTTGAAAACTGCTTAACGTTAAAAGTCGAAGACACGCACCATTTCTTAATTTGCTCAAGCTAAAAAAGGGGAAAAATCAACTTCACAAGTATAGAATAAATAATTTTATGTATACCAAAGCGTTAAAAAGTGTATTTTTATTTAAAATCTAGTTTGGTACAAATTGGTCCTTGAATGAATTATCAAGCATAAAGCAAATTTGTCTATAGTGCAAACTTGAATGCTTGATCCTCGATGACATTAAACAGGCAGGCTTAGAGGTTTATATGGATTTTAAAGGCTAAAAGAAAAAAAAAAAAGCATATTTTCCCTAATTTTTTAAAATATAATAAATAAAAATTTTTATTCAAACTTTCAGTCATAAAAATGAGCAACATTTAATCAATATTTTATAAAATTTTCGTTAAAAATCTTAGAAAATTCAACTGGTGGATCCTGATTTCCAGAGACCCTTCAAAAAAGCGGTGGACACGATTTCTCAAAAACTAATGCACCGATCTTAATGAAAATTTTGCACACTTCTTCAGAATGGAACTAACTAGTGCCTGAACGAAAATAGTGTTGCCAGACTTTGCGACTTTTATATTCAATCGTCTCCAATAATTTTGAGAAGTGGTATTTGATATACACAATAGACCATTCATCGATTCGATTAATCTTTTTCGTATATCAAGTGTCATTTCTCAAAATTATTGGTGACTATTGAATAAAAAAGTCTCAAAGTCTGGTAACACTGAACGAAAAAATATTATTATTATTTTTTTTTTTTATTACAACTAATTTTGCAAGGCAATGCCTGGAATAAAATGTACCGAACATTGAATTTTTATGCTTACAACTCTGCCAAAAACTCAGAATTCAATTTCTTCTAAATCCTTCGCTTAAGCACTAGTCAATTAAATTTTGAACATGTTTGCGGAATTTCAATAAGATTGGTGCTTCAGTTTTTCAGAAATCGCGTCCATCGCTTTTCTGAGGGGTCTCCTAAAACAAGGACTCGTAGCTAAACTTTCCAAAATTTTTAATGAAAATTTTATAAAAACATTGCTTCAAGTTACTATTTTATTTGCTCAAAATTTTTATCTAAAAATGTTACTCATTTTCTTAAGAAAAGAATAGAGAAAATATGTTTTTTTCAGCCTTCGAAACCCATTAACCCTTTAAATTATCAAGATTTACCGAACTTTGTGAGTTGTCTGGGACATATGACAATCATTTTGAATTTATAAAATATAGTTCCACACATGTGCACCTTCATTTGAAAAAGGCTATACTAGAATTGTGTAAACTCGCAGGTTGACAGGATTGTTACTTGAATGAAACATGGGAAATTCATCATCAACTCGAACCAAAATGAGTTTTAATTATTTGTAAGCAGCCTTCTTCACCTTCGAAATACAACTAAAAATCATGTCATCAGCCGATAAGGTTTTTTGAGAGTGATATGGAATACTCAATGAAATTTTCAGCTCATTTCTTGAAGCGGATGGAAGCTGCGTGCTCTAACTGCTATTGTAACTTTCTGTCGAAGTATCGGGGTGCAATTTGAAGAAATCGCCCTGGCATTTGCTATAGGAATCTTGTTGATAACAGTACCAGGTTTCATACAGTTTAGTTAAATTCAGTAGCAACTTCTTCAGTATTCTCCTTATAGCCCACATTCTCCTAATAGCCCACAATTGCTAAGAAATAAGACTGGGCTAAGCCCAGTCTTATTTCTTAGCAATTATCCCTTGTCTGATTTACTTAAATTGGACATAGAACGCAAATATTTTGCAATGAAGCAAGTTCCTAACGTGAGCTACATAAATGGCCTAAATCGTGGTTTAAAGACTTTTATGTAGCAAGTATTGTAAAATTCATATAAAAGGTAAGACAAATATCTGTGGCGATTGTTTTAGAGAATACACCAATTGAGCACCAGAGAGCATTCATTTCAAATAAATATTGTGTTTGCTCATTATTTTTATTGGTTTTTGTAACGTACTTACTAATTTGTCCTCAAACATATCACTGTAATGTCATAGGTTTAACAAATTCATTAAGTAGCAGAAGTCATGCATTTTGACTACAAGCCTATTCTAAACTTTAAAAATGCGATGATAATAAACCTTTTTAGATCAATTATGTTGCAATATACACTACTATATCACTAAAGTACTATAATTTTGGATAATGTATCATATTACAGTAGCAACAAAATTGGTTTAATTTAATTTTTCTAGTTAGTGAATGAATCACCAGTGATCAATACAAATTTAATTTTAGAGGAATAAAGAAAAATGTAGTGTGGTTATTCTAAATTCCTATTTTTTATATATTTTATAAACTTTAATTTTTTCTTCAAAAATGTAGCTTCAAAATTATACTAACATAAATCGAGAAAAAAAAAAAAAAAACTAGAAAAGGTTCAATGACAAAAAATTAACGTATAAAAGTTTATATAGGTATATAACATAAAAACTGTGTGTTGTGAGTGTGCGTTAAAATTTTTTATGCTGCATGGAATAAAAGAATATGTTTTTCTTTATTTAGAACTTCCGTAAGAAAAATGAAGCAAGAATTAAATATGTATCTGTAAAGTTTAACAAATTATGATGTATAGTAAAATCACATTTTTGAGAAGATGACTTAAAGACTGATTACTACGAGCCACCATTGCAAGGCGATTCACCTATAGTTAACTTGATACATCTTTTATTATTCCTTATAGTATAATGCCGATTTCAAAGAGTACCAGAGCAAAAAATGTATTCACCTTGAAAACTTATCTTAAATAATTTTATTTTTTAATTTTTTTTTTTCTGTTAACTTATCTTTAACAAGAATGTCTTTTTATATTCTGAACATTTTGAAAAATATTTTTAAGGGACTTCCGAATTTATCACTGTTTTTTATAGTATAATTAGAAAATTACATTAAATTTTATATTTACATACATTAAATATTTTCCAACTCATTAATATAGGTTTTTCTTTTTCAGCAACTGGAGATAATCAGCAACAACGTTATTGGGATATCCAACTGGACCAGGACTTGTTGGAGACCATTTGTAGCATTTATCCTGAGTGGTTCAAAGACTGCAACATGAACCTGGGACCAGAGAACAACAATAATTCATCAGCTGATAAATCCACAAAGCAAGAAGAAACACAACCAAAAACAATCGATAAAAATAAGGAATGTACGTTAAAAAGTAATTTATTTAATTATATTTTTTTTGTTAATAATTCAATTATTAATAGTCGTTATAGATGTCTTTCAGTCTATAGTTTCTAGATCTAAAAAACATTATACTAAAATTTAACCCCAGAAAAAATTGTTGTATGGTTTTGAGCGCTCAAAAACTATTAAGGTCTCAATATTAAATAATTTTCATCAAATGTAAGATGGTTGGAGAGAATAAATATTTTCTAAAGAGACTGGGGATAATTTTATTTGTCTTTAGAACCTGGCCTAAAATATATCAGATTGAATTTTTTATCAAATATATATATATTTTTTCGATCTGCTTTTTTGCCTGCAAAGAATTGTGGTATATTACTAATCGGACTCTCTTTTTTTTTTTTTTTTCTTTTTTTTTTTTGGGGGGGGGGGATGAGGGAGAACTCTTGCACTTCTAAGGGGGCAGGAAAATTTTGAAGTACCCTGGGCACAAAAATTTTTTAGTCAGGCCCTGCGGTCCTATATAATTTTCATCAGGTATTGTAGACTTAAAAATTAAAGTAAGTACTATTAATAATAAAAATTAAATAAATTTAAGATATCTAGTTGTTTTGTTTGGCTTGTGTATGTTTCTTTGGTGAGTTATTTGACTGACTATTCTTCGTTCTCATTCTTTTCTTTTACTGTAAAATGATTATATATATATATAGAGAGAGAGAGGGGGGGGGGAGGGAGAGAGAGAATACAAATTTCATTTATGTGTTATTTAAATTCAACGTTTAAAATAGTGGTAAAGATTCAATAAGCAAAGAAATACATAATTATGATTTCTGAAAACAGCTCAATCTAATTAGTCTACAAATGACATTTTATAACGATTCCAGATGAAACTCTGTCATTCATGTACTGCTTTAGTATCGATACAACAATTTGAATTGTAACTATATTTTTAATTAAAGTGCAGTGACGCATATTATAAAGCTAATGATTTAAATTTTTTTTTAATAATGTTACTTGGCTCTTCTAAAAATGGTGAAAATTTTCATTTTAAGCACCGTACAAAAAAAAAAAAAAAAAAAAAATTAACATATTATCCTCATGATTTCTGCAAAAATTTGGCTTCAACTTTGTATATTATTTTATAAAATAATTTCTCAAATAATGCTATAAACTTTCAATCATATTAAAATAAATAATAATAATAATAATCGTTGACTTACTAATTGATTACGTTAAATATAATTACAGAAAAATTTATACTTAATAGATAAATTGATAATTTTTTTTACAAAATGTGACATTTTATTCATTTAAATAATGTAGAATTTCTATTATTTGAAAGTTTATTGCTGTTCGTAGTGTAATGAAAATCGTAGAAAAGAAAAAATGTCATTGCTCGTAAAATCATAAATTTTTAAGCTGATCAAAATTATTTCGAGTTGATTAATTGATATTTACTATTTAAAATGTTGATAGAAGATAATAAATGAGTAATAAAAAATATATATTACATATAATTTATATTAACAAAGTGTCAAAACCTCTATATCGCTCCATATCGTGTATCGTGCATCATGAATCTTAATATAAATATATATATATATATATATATATATATATACTGGGTGTCCTATAAATCTGTAAATATTTAAAAAATTCCTTTAAAAAAAATAGAGAAAAAGGTGGAATTGAACGCGGTTTGCAAAAAATGTTATTCTCGTAAAGAGTTTTTTTTTTTTTTTTTTTTTCTTTTGAGAGGAGGGGTTCAAATTTTAGTCTGTGAGATGGTGCTATACGGGAACAAATCCTATATTCACATAAAAAACCAAATTTATTTGCATGCAAGCAAATCTTTACAAACATATGTGTATGCCCTTACTATAGAGCACAGTTTGCAAACGATTTACAAAATTGCTGAGTGCAACTTCAGTCGGCCTTCAGTTCATTCTCGGCTGAAGTAAAACAACTTCATTAATAACGCTTTATTCATCAATGTTATCATTACAATCAAAACTCTATGTGCGAGAAAGTAGAAAGAAAATCAGAAATGAGCTATTAATCCTAAAAGTCTGCAATTTATAGACACTGATTTGCATATTTCATGTTGCTGCGTTCGTGTAGATCCCTCTATATCGACAAAATTATAACTATTTTTTTTCCCTTTGCAAAAAAAAAAAAAAAAAAAAAAAAGGAAAGGAAAGAAAAGGAAAAAAAAAAAAAAGAAAATTAACTTCCACGAAAATAACGTTTTTGCAAATCCTGTTCAATTCTACCAATTTCTTCAGTTTTTATGAATTTTTGAATATTTGTACACTTATGGGATACCTGGTATATATATATATATATATATATACTACGAAAACCTTTACAAACCTTTAAAAACACATGAAGAAGTAAAGAAAAAAAATTAAAAAATGATAATACAAATGATGAAAGCATGCAATAACAATTACAATGTGTTAAAAGACGTTTTAAAAACATGCAGATACCAAAACATTTTAAAAACTTATTTCCAATAAAAATACATTTTCGAAGCTTTTTCCTTTGATTAACAAAGCCTCATCAGGAACATTTTTAAAAACTTGTTGTTGAAGTGCAGCACATTATATATTTCGATGTCTTACAGTTGTGGATGAAGTTCAGCTGATGTATTAACAAGGCATCATCAAGAAAACATTTTACAAACTTGTTCTTGAAATGAAACACAATATATACTTCAATATCTTACAGTTATAGTTGAATCATTAAGCTTAACTTCATCTAGAACAGTAAGATATTGAAGTATGTATTGTGCTGCCCTTCAAGAACAAGTTTATAAAAATGTTTTGCTGATGAAGCTTTGTTAATCAAAGCGAAAAGTCTCGAAAATATATTTTTATTGTAAATAAATTTTTAATTAAATCTGAGTTTTAATATCTGCGTGTTTTTAATATGCCTGTTAAAACATTGTAATATGCTATACACGTGTTTTTACCATAGATATATTAATTTATATCGATCTATCATCCCCATGTTATCAAGCAAAAATTTTTGTTGCCGAAAAAAAGGTTTTAGCATCAGTCATTAGAAGGTATTGAAAAAAAGAAAAATGAAATTTAAACTGTATCTGGAGTTTCCATTCACCTTTAGTACATAAATTATTCATAAATTTTATTTACTAAATAATTCGTGCGTATTCTCTTGTATTCACTTGGGGAAAGACGGTCATTAGTAGGTAAAATGACCGTCTTTCCAAGTGAAAAAGGAATCACATTTTTTCCCTCAATGATCAACCTATATACTATTACTATACTATTTTTAACTATTATTTCTTTCTGATACCGTATATAATATCAATACTTTATCAAGGGCTTTGATTGATTATTGTATCCAAAATATATGTAATTTCAAGGTTTTGTAAGCCTAATTGACAAAAATTTTACAGACAACAAAGCTCGATTACATCTATAAGGAGGTTACAAATAACAAGTTGAGACTATTTTTAAGAGATATTTTTTGCAGTGTAATTTCACTGCTTTTTACAATTAGAAAAGAAATATTAAAATAAAGTCAAATTCGTGCTTCGAAAAGAATAAAGATATGAATGTGTGAATCTGATTATCATTTGAAAATATATAGATATTTTATTTATCTATTTATTTAATTATTTATTTATTTTTAATGTAGTAATTTTTAACAGAAAATTGTCTATTGTTGATTTAGAAAGATTTTTCAGTATTCTAATAATCCAAATACATCTGAATCGGAACCGAAATATTAATTAAAAGTTATTAAAAGGAAAAAGGGAGGGGTTTTTTTAAGATTTTCATATTAATAAATTTTTCTCATTTTTTATAGCTCTCAAAGTAAAATTGATGCTTCGACGCCCCTTCAATCAACTGGTAGACCAAGGATTAATACCATGTATGTATTTATTAAGATTCATTTCCCCCTGCATATTGATATATTTACATAACTGGGAAATTAAAGTAAAATTTCTTCTTTATATGAAGATTTCTTTACTTTTGAGATTAGTATTTGAGTTTTTATTGCATTCTATGATTCTATAAACATTACAATTAACATTTAAAAAAAAAAGTTATTATATAGTTCTATAATAATAATGATCGTACTACAAAGTCAATACAAACTGTTTTTTATGTTTATGTTGAGATTTCATGTGATGTCAGATTATAAAGAAAACTTTTTAAGAGACTAAGCCATTTATTCGACACGTCATAATTTTTAATTAATTTGTTTGAAGAGCACTCTCCTTTATACCAGAAGCTGCAAAAAGAAAATATGGTTGAATTTATTTTTATTTATTTAATTATTTATTTTTAAAATATGATTTAGTAGAATGCATCATGTATTTTATTAAAAATACGCAAAAAAAGTTTTAATACGTGACAATGAAATCATGTTTATTAACAAAACATTTTTGTTAAAATTAAAGAAAACGACGAATACAAAAACAACATACATGGGATTTTTTCTTATATTAAAAAAATATTCTTATATAATCCTATCATAAAAAGTACATAGTTTGTAAAATACTGATATGTTTCAGAAGATTTAAAATGATTCCTAAATAAGTGTCATGTTTCTAAGTCGCAAAATTTTGTCACATTTTAGGAATAAGGAGTCGTATTACAGTGGGTTATCAAATTATTAGAAAAAAAATTTATTTCGACATTTTTGCCATTTACTAAAAAAAAATACTAGACTAAATGGCCTGAAACTTCTAACATGCAAAGATCATAAAAACGCATATTTTCCACCATCGATTTAGTCCAGAGTGCAATTACAGGACCAACCACTAATTGAAGAAGAGCGAAAATACTTTGAATCACCCTGTATCACAAAAAGCTACAAATGGCTTGTAACTTTAATGCATTATTACACATACTATGTACAATATTTGTATCTTTTGGTTCGGGAATTGCGCAATTATTTAGGCAGATAGAATTTTTGTTTTCCCCTACAAAAATTACTAAATTTTTGAGAAGTTTTTTTCTTATAACTAAAACGGATTTCCATAAAACTTTATAAAACTTGCTGAAATTTTGAAAAAAGATTAGAGATACATTATTCTGAAACATAAAATTCGTACGTGTAATATTCGTTGCGATATTAGCATTTTTAGTAAATATTACTTAACTGTGCATAAAAAATTTAGAAATTTTTTTATTTCATTATTTCATTTTGATTTTTTATTTTAATTTTTTCAAAGATAGAAAATGTTTTATTTCATAGGTTAAAAACTAGATATATTGAGCAACTTTTGTCAAAAGCTCATTTGAACAGAGTAAAAATTAAGCAAATTGTCGGTAAAAAAACGAGCTAGATTTTAGATATTTTCCAGAGTTGAAATGTCATAAGGGGTTTTTCACATGCTGCGTATTTAATTTGAAGATTCAATTATTTTAACCACATAACAAAAGTTCTTTGTTGTGAAAAACACCTTATAGGCTAGAAACTTTAACATATTTTTATTTATTTACTAAGATTTATGAGTTCATAAGGGTTTTTTCACAAAAAAGAACTTTTGCTACGTTATTGAAATAATTGGATCTTTAAATTAAATATGTAGCATGTGTAAGAGCCCCTATGAAATTTCAACTTTGGAAAATACTTAAAAGTAAGATTGTTCTTTTGCCGACAATTTGTTTAATTTTCACTTTTTTTAAATGAACGTTTGCAAACGTTACTCAATATATTTAGCTTTTAACCAATACAATAAATTTTTTCTATCTTTCGCACATGCGCAATAAAATAATATTTACTAAAAATGCTCATATCTCAACAAATATTACACGTGTGGATTTTATGTTTCAGAATAACGTTTCTCTAATATTTTTTCAATTTTTCAGCAAGTTTTGTACAATTTTATCGAAATTCGTTCTAGTTATAAGCAAAAAACTTGTAAAAAAATTAGTAAATTTTGAAAAAAAATTATATCTGCCTAAATAATTGCGCAATTCTCGCACCAAAACTTATAAATATTGTACATAGTACGTGCAACAATGTTCATAAGTTACAAGTCCTTTGCAGCTTTTTGTGATACAGGGTATCCCAAAGTATATTCGATATTCTTCAATTTGTAGTTGGTCCCTTAATGGTACTCTGGACGACGATATCGATAGTATAAAATATGAGTTTTTAACTATGTTTTGCATGTATGAAGTTTCAAGCCATTTCGCCTAGTATTTTTTTAGATAATCGAAAAAATAAATAAATAAATAAAAATTCTAATAATTTGATCACTCTGTAAACTTACAGTGACACTGGTATCTTCTGTTTCCGAACAAATATCAAATGCCGAAACAGCTTAGCAAATTTGTTGTAATTTATTTAGATAATGACTTAAAAAATTTCGTACAAAATTTTTATAGGGTATTTTTTTTTTTTTCTGTGATCTCAAATGTGATGTTATCATATTATTATCTAAGAAGCATCAAACTGTAATTAGTTAAAAACTCATGTTTAATTGCGATGATATTTGTGACAATCTGTATCTCCCTGTAACTTTAAACCAACTGATTGATATATTAGTATACATTTAAAATGTCTTTCCTGTTATAATATTTCCACTGGCCGTAAAAAATGGAATTGAAAACTTCTGCTTTTAAATGAATAAAATTAAAAAATTTTATGAAACCTACTATAATCGAGGAAGTATTTCGCATTCAGATAAAAGTTTTAAAACATGAAACAGCAATCAAAAATTAAAAAAAATTTCTTGTTGGAATTCGGATTAAGTAAAAGAATATAATTTGTTATTTAAAAAGCAGCGACGACTATTCAGAGTCGAAGAATAATAATCATAATCTTGTAATCGGGGATGAAAAATTTCGAAAATGTTCTAATTTCCGTCTAATAGTATTATATTTTGCATGTCGATTGAAACATAACTTTTCTATTTTTTATTACGCTATATAAAATAAATAAATATTTTTTATAGAATGTAAAATTTATTCTTTAACATTACTTTTTCTTTCATTATTTAGCACTTAAATCTTCTCCATCATTCCATGAATCAAAACAAAAATTAGAGAGGGCCAAAGTAAGTATATTTTTTCTGTTTAGAAAATACATTCAAAACAAAATTTTCCTACTGTTGAAAAAAAAAAGGAAAAAAAAAGAAAGAAAGAAAAGAAAAAATGTGTAATTTTGCAATTTTACATCTTTATTACTTCTGAACTTAAACTGAAGATTACATAAGAAATCAAAGCATTAAAATTTAATAAAATTTCAAATATATCAATTTCTAAATTAGTATTCTTGTTATTATACAGTATTCTTATACAGAAATATTTTTGATTGCTAAATCGATGTTATTCATACTTGTTTTCTACTTATTGATGATTTGTATATATTTATAAACAGAATTATAAATAATTTTTAATTATAACTTTAAAGCTAGAAAACTATACCTTAAGGTAATAGCGAATTTATATATGTAACTTTTTTTTTTCAAAATCTAAACTTTACTTTTTACTCCCCAGACTGCAAATGCAAACACATTTTTATAAATTATGTAGAAGAAATTTTTTACATTGTAAATCCCAGATTTTTTTTTTTTTTTATAAAAAAGAGTTTTTTTAATTGTACAAGTTTATATCATATACTGCTCCATTATTAATTATAAATTCTTTTTTTTTTTTTTTTTTTTTTTTGTTTACGTATTGTTTTTCAAATAATGCCAAGAGAAACCTTAGCATTTTAATGAGAAAAATTATCAATTAAAGCATACTATTGATGTAACTTTCTGCTCATTATTATTTAACTAAAATTAAAATTACACAGTAAAAAGGAATTACTATTAAAATAATTTTATTTATGAAGCTATAATAATCAAGTTGAATTAAATTAAATATAAATTTTAGCATTATATGTGCAATTATTTAAATTGAAATAATATTTCTACAATTATTTAAAATGTTCTTTTCTGCAATGTTTGTGCAATAACTTATTTTACAAAAAATATGTATGGATTTTACGTGTTTTTCGTATAATTACCATTCTATTAGTTGATAAATTGCTACTTATAGTCACCAATCTGTCACAATTGATTGATTTGTAAATGGCTTAATAGATTGATTGGTTGATTGATTGATTGACTGATGTATTAGTAGATTGATTGATTAGTTGATTTATTGATTTATTGATAAATAGATGTTGATTTATTGATTGATTAGGTTTAAAGTTGAAAAGAATTTTTGGCATATAATTAAAATCTGTCAACTGTGAACATTTTTTTTTTTTTTTTAAATTCAAATTTAATTTCTTGAAAGTATTCCATGTCGCATTTCTATGTGGAAAGCTGAAATTAACGTTGTGGGAAAAAAATGGTTTTTCCATTCATTAAAAATAACTATTTTTGCTTCCCCTCTCTATTTACTGTCGGTTTTCTGACACAACTGTAACAATATGAACTTTTTTTTTTCCCAATTCATTTACTATGCACTCATTGCATACTACAATTTGGAATATTATTTCAGTTTGATCAAATTTTGAATAGTTAAACCCCATTAGAAAAAAAAAAATTGAATTTCTTCCAGTGATTTATGAGTTTATTCACTCTGTATCTATCTCTCATGTTAAGGATTGCGTTCAACACTGACGTCAATGTACCTTTTTTCCTATTTCTTGTTACGTCTTTGGAGTGCTGTCCTCCTACCCTTCGGGCTACCGACTTTTTTATGCCTACTGCATGGGTAAACAATTTCATAAAAAGTTGGCCACTACCCAGATGTTGCAAAAAATCAGTAAATTTTCTTCATTAGGATAGCATCCAAAATTTTATTTTTTGCTGGGATCACTCTTTTGTCAATTACGTCACGATGCGGGTACAGTGAATGGAGTCCAGCTATGAATGGAAACTGTAATACGGGATGTTACGATTTGTCTGCTGTGCTGGTTTACGTTAATTTCTGAGCCTCTTGATTCATCATTTTAGTAATCTTTAAATGCTTTGCGGTTTCTTCGGAACCTTTTAATAGAATCTTGCGTTATCGCCGTGAAATGGATATATTTAAACTGTAAACACCTAATAAAAAAAATTAACCTTTTTATTGTCTATTCCTATTTTGCTCTCTGTGATCTCACATTTAAGCAATTCTATCGAACAAGAACGCTAAAGAAATACTTAGTTCTTTTAAAACTAATGCGTGTTGTATAAAATTCACGTGAAATGTGAAAGTATTTGTACTGTTTCATGATAAAATTCTAATCAAAATTTGTCAAAGTGACAATAGTTCAATAAACACTACTAAAAGCAGAAATCACTGCACTCTAAGAAATTTCACCGCGAGATTGCGGTTAGAGACTAGCAACGAAAAGTATACCAGTTACTGACCGTAAAAATAAAGTAATGGCTGAGGACGTTTTTCTAGAAGAAAATAAATGTATGGACCTTTAATAAACAAGTAGATACTCTGAATCGTGCACCAATTTGTTACAAGTACGGGTTCTGGACTTTTTTATTGAAGAAGATATGTGGCTTTATAATTTTTCGGTAATTTCTGCAAATTATACTGAAATAGCTTAGACTGTAATAAATAATAGCATAAAGTTGATAAATGATTATATTATACGACATACCCCCTAAAATTCTAACTGCATTCTAGAGCTATTTTCTCAAAGTAGTTATTTCTCAATTCAAAAATTTTTCTTTAAATTTTAATACTAATTTAGCTCTTTTAAAGTTCCATTATATTCTTGTTACCTTGTCGCCTTCTGTCGTGTGAAAGCTCCGTTTTGGCGACCTCTGTATTTTATTTATTTTTTCTGTTTATGCAATAAACAACGGAGGAGGTTTAATATTTAGACACGACTCTTTTGAATCTCCACAGTGCCATCGGAGCCCCTCTCTAAAGGTTAAAATCTCTCAAAACCGCTGCATAGTGGTGAGCGGCCACCTTCCATCTTAGAATATTAGAATTGTCTAACTCTTAAGTGCTGCATTTTGCGAGAGTTGGTGTTTTTGTTTTTCACCAAAAATGAACTGGTTCAGTCTACCATATCACTAAAATTAATCTCCAGATGTGATCATTCTAAGTGAGTAATAGGACTTCATATTTATGATTGTGGAAGTGAGAGGTAAAATTCAAGCATGGAAAGAGGTTTTTGTTCTATAAAATTATTAGTTAATGAATTAGAAAACAGTGGATTTTAAGTGAGTAATGCCGACTTTAGATGGGTAGAATTATAGTGGTAAAGCAGATTTTATTTAAAAATCTAAATCTAAATCTAAAACTAAAACTAAAATTTCCTCTTTAAAAATTTAAATAAAAATTAATAGATTAATAGAGGCTTCTTACACACACAGAGAAATCATACTAGTCCGAACAATTTAATGCCAGATATAAAAAAGAACCCTTATACAACAAAATTATTACTAAAAAGATTTTAAAATTTAAATAAACTAATGTTAATGTTTATTATTAAGCTTTATAAACAAGTAATATGAATGTAAAATATAAAAAAGGCGCTACATTTATAGCATTTATTTCCTGAATTATTATTTTCAGAGTAATTATTTCTCTAAAAGGCCGATTTTATATGGGATGATGGGTAACCTTCTCAGAGAAGTGTCACTATATTATAAAATTGCTTTTTCGAATGTAAAATTTTATAATAGATAATTTTAACTTTATTAAATGTCGAAAAACTTTATCTTGCATCAAAAAACGAAAATCTTGATCTAGTAAAAAATATTTCCTAAAAGATATGTTTGTTTTTTTACAGATGGGAGACATTCTAAAACATAAAATTCAAAAGAAGCCAGACAGGCAAGAGCTCGTTCAGCAACATATCCTAGAAGGTAAATATAATAAAAATACACCCCCACTTGCATTTTTTAATCTTTCTTTGATGACTGCTGAGAAAATGGAATATTAAAAAAATAAAAATAATTAGTAATAGCATTATTTGAAGGGGGACATAGCGCCTTTGATTTGATACCACTGAAGGTTTCATATAAAAACTTATATTTCTATTTAATAATTATAAATTGAACTATATTAGATTTGCTCAGTAAAATATATATTCAGGCAATAATTCTTGTAGTTTTTTATTTATATTTTACAGATTTCAAAACTTTAAATTGCTTTTCTTTGTTTTCATTTTTTCTTTCATGTTAATAGAACCAATTGGATTTTGACAACTTGAAACAGTGGATTTTGAAATTTATTAATTAATTTCTGGAGAAAAAATTAAAAAATGCATATCTATGTAAAAATTTTCAAAACACAAAAACGTAATTCTTGTTATGTTTTTACTTTAAATGTATTTTTTTCTTTTAAAGATATTGCAAAATTCATCCCTAATTCTTTTAAGTAGGTTCTGTTAACCATTCTAAAAAATATTAAGTCTATTCTTAAATATCTGTTGGAGTTTTAGCATTTTAAAGATCATAAACTTATGAAAAAATGCAAACTGAGAAAACGCAATTTAACCCCTTAACTGCCCCGGGCGTATATATTCGTCTCGCTATGCCGATGCGTTAACTACCCGGGCGTATATATACGTACTATCGTTTGTGTTACGCTGCTACCAGTAAAACTAGTCTCACTTCTTTGAAATGCAATTAAATGACCATGACAGTGTTCTCGAAGGATTTACTTATTTCAGAGAAGGTGAGGAGTGGAAGGAATCGGAAAGGGAATGTTTTATGAAACAATGAACGCATAAATACACGCGCCTGTGGGGAAAATAGCGGTTCTGGGAAGCGAATCTCGTAATTTTTTGTCGGCAAGTAAGGGGTTAAAGATTTCAAATCTGTAATATATATATATATATATATATATCAAAAACCATAAGAATTGTTAATTGAATATATATTTTATTTAACAAGCTTAATATAATTCAAATTAAAAACATTAAATGGAAACAGAAGTTTTTATGTAAAACCTTCAGTAAATCTTATCAAAGTTGCCAAATTTAAGATAAATATTTTATAACAGAACAGGAAAAATAATTCTCAGTTTTGCAGTTTTATTTACAGCTTAGATTAAAAAATATTTATTTCTTGAAAATTTTTTATGTTGTTTTAAAAAGTGTAATTATTAAGAAAACGATTTTTTACGACTATTTATAAGACTGTTCAGTAATAAAATTTAAACAATATTGATTAGATATAATACGTTCTATCGCTGGAGGTAATTATAACAAAAATATATCATCGGTTGAATTTTCTATGGTTTCTCGATATCTGCTCCGCAAATAAAATATCTAAAAAAAAAAAATGTTTAAAGTAAAATATTGTGTAAAGAAGACTGAAAGACCGATTTTAATTTTTCTAGCCGTAGTTTTATTAACAATTTGTTTAAAAAAAAAAAAAAAAAAAAACTAATTCTATGTTTTTTTTTTTTTTTTTTTTTTTTTTTTTAAGTGTAGAAAAAAATGGTTTTAGTATACTATGTTTATAAATTGCAGTAGAGTATTCAAATTAGAGAAACGCAATTAGGTGCAGTATAATAGTGTTGTTTAGGTCCGTTCTTTGTTTAAATTATCTCATTTAATTAAAATTTAGAGTTCGAAAAATTGCGATTTTATGCTGTATCGATAGTAATAATTTTGAAAGATAACACTTATAGCTAATTATTAAAAATATATTTCTTTTTATAGTAAAATAATGATTTTTTTTCAAACAAATAATTATTTTATATTTATCTTTTAAAAATACTTTTATGTTTTTGATTTTCCATTAAACTATCTAAAAATTTAGGCCTTTGATTAAACGTTTTTCAATGTATAAAATAAAGATAACTAAATAAATAAAGCATAAAAAATTTGAAATATTTTCCAGACACCTGCAATGACAGTGGTCTTCAAGACCAGCACCGGCAGTTAAAAAGAGCACGTTTGGCTGATGGTTTGAATGACAGGGTGTCCCAAAAGTCCGGAACTCTAGAATTAGTCAAAGTAAACATTCTTCATGCGGACGAAATTTTAGCCCAAGCAGTAAGAGGTAAGGATATCTATATATATAAAGAACTTGCATAGCGATGTACAGTTAAAATAAATTTATTGTTTAAATTTTATTTTTTATTTATAAATGTGAGTGCGCATAAACCCTAAATGTATGCAAATTTAATGAAAAAAATCTGGTATGCCATTCACACGATCTTTTCTTATCCTACATTTCCGTACTAAACATAGAGTGTAGATTAAGTCGTAAGCAGGGCCCGATTAACTTCATATGAGACTCACGGTACACCTTTATTAAGACCCCCGATACTCCCTCCTCTCACTTAAACAAAATTTTCGATTACGGTATTCATGCATTAAAAGCAGAATTCGTTGAATAAAATATACAAGAAATGGGTTTTAAGACCCCCTGCTACTGACACGGGTCACGTTCCCCGCGTACCCTTGCGATAAACAGACCCTGGTAAAATCAATAAGGTAAGATAATAAAGTGCTAATCTACTTTAAAAATTATCTAAAATAGATTTTGGAAGAGTCTAATTTAATCAGATAATTCAGTGTGATGGAGGCTACCGCCTCCCCCGACTCCCCATTCAACTAAAGTGCCTGCATTATTTACTTATTTATTTATTTAAGGCTGTTATTAATTTATCTTCAAACTTGACAATTAATTTCTTAATCAAAATTTTCAAGTGGCAACCTAATACGAACATTAAAATACCAAATTTGAATTTCCTGGAGTTATTTGTTTTTAAATTGTGCTGATAACTGTTATACATACAGATCAACAACTAAAAATATAACATTCGTATTCTCAGATGTCATATTTTAGCGACTGGTCCAAGATGGTGGCATCTGGGAAATCTTGCAATGCCCGACCCTTTATATTTCCCAGATTTTTTGCTTCTAAGTTAATCTTTCAAAAAAACTCTTCCATAGCTTCGCATATCACGCATATAGTTTTTAGTTCGACGGCATCACCTTGCTGACCTAACAAGATTTCAACCTTGTGTTTCCAATAGCTCCTACAAGTTTATTCATATATTTTCCTGCCAATGGAGGGCACACTTACAATAATATGTCAAGTTTGTGTAACTGTAACTGCAAACTACTATTTAAGTATTTAAACTGCTAAAAAGAAATATTTTTTTGTCATTCCTCAAAATGGTTTAAAAATTAAAGCGAAATCTTTGAATTGATTATACATATATTTTTTAACGTTTTTAATTAAATATAATAATTTTAAATACATTGTTTCTAAAGTTTTTTTTTTTTTTTTTTTAAGTACAACGATTTATTTCACGTGTGATTTTTAACCACTATCTCTATTAAGATATAATTTATATTAAAATCGTTAGTATTTATTTAAAATAAAAATTTAAAAATTATTGGTTAATTTATTTGCAAAATTCATTTACAGAGGGAGGTTTGTCTTTCACATGTGATACTCCCTCGCCACAGCTTCGACTAGGTCCTGATGAAGACAGTGGAAGTGATGGTACTTTCTCACCTTCACCACCTTACGATTGCAATGAACATTCCCAAGGCAGGTAAGTGAAACTCATGTAAATTCACTCTAACTTACTGCGTATTTTTTAATACATTTAAGTCATTTTGAATTACATTTTGAAAGCTTGATCTTTATTTCTAAACTTTGGATACGTTATAACCACGAAGTACCGGGAACAATCAAGTTTATTAAAAGTCTAAAATCCGTTTACGCATGTTTCAAAAATAATTTTATAAAGTTTTGTTTTAAAAATTATCTTTATAAATAGGCATATAATTTTGAATTATTAGCAGTCTAACTAAATCTGCTTTTATCTAAATAAAGGAAAGAAAGATAAAAGTTAAATGAAATTTTGAATATAAGTTTTCTAAACTAAAAAACGTTGGGAATATTTTGTCTGGATGTACAAACACATTATGTGCAAGCATAGTATAGAGTTAGATTGTTCTCACGGCAATCATATTAGTTTATTGATGATTCAAATAAGTATCATCAGATTTGATTTTGAACAATTTCATATTACAAGAAGTAGAAAATTATTTTTATTTTCAATTGTGTTTGTGTGCAATATTACATTTTTTTCCTGTAAATTCAAACATATTCAGATACAATTTTACGCACGAATTGTTTTATTCCAGCCTGCCTTCATTGGATGCCAATGAATCTTCACCCAATCCCAATCAGGGATCGCCTTGCTCTGCGGGCACATTTTCCATGTCACCTCCTAGCTCAGCTTCTTCTCCATCGTCAATGTTACAAGCGGTGGTGTCGCCTCAGTCGGTGCAAGAACAAATATTCGATTACATGGTCCATATGCAACACACAAAAGAGGCAACTCCCAACAAAAACAGAAAGAAAACAAAACCTAAAACTCAGCCCAAAGCAAGGACAATCAAATTCCACGAATACAAGGTAAAGATAAATATACATCAATCATTTCACATCTGTAAAACATTTACTAGCATAAACCTCTATTATGCGTTTTCCTTGTAATAGTTAAAGCATAATGCACGTTATTTTCATTTTTTTCCCCCTATAACTGTACCTAATATTGTTTTTCAGCCTGAATATGTGTATAACTGTAAATTTTCAGAAATCTTTAATATAGTAGTTAATAATGATTTAATTTCAATAAATTAATTGGTTAACTTTTTCTAACTATATACAGAGTGCACCAAAAGTCCCTGACACATTTTAAACCTTTATATAAAATAAAATAATTGACGTTCGAGAGTGCGGCTTATATGCATCAGAAGTTAAAAATTGTGTTATATCAAATAGAAAAAAATAGTTTAAACTTTTGCTCATAGGTGGCATTATATCTTGAAAACAACAAGAAAAAGCATAAAAAAATATAAGCAAGCAATAAAAGATGATTTATTTTGCAAAAATTAGTATAACATTTCACTATGTAAGCCCCCTATACACTATCTACCAATAAGTATTTGGATACTTTCGATTTTAAATGTTTTGTCAAATATCTAGAAAAGCTCTGTAAGAACCATTTTGAAACTTTTAGTGTAAAGAACATGTTATAACTCATACATATTGCAACAAAAGTTGTGTCCTGAAGAGGAAAAGGGGACCAGTAAAAAATTAAACAAAGAACAAATTGTTTTGGATCACCCTATAAACGGTAATGCTTTAAATGCGTTTCGGCTGTAGCATGTGATAGGAAGATTTTTCTTATTATCTGTTTAGAAAAAAAAAAATTATGAAGCTACCACAGGTATTCATGGGTATATAACTGTTTATTTATTTTTCTATTGCAAAGAAGTTTCCGCTTTTTTAATTATAACATGTAGGATAATAGCAGCAATAATTTTTCTTTGGCGTTTCTGACGTAGTAGTTTATTCCTGTTTTAATATAACACGTAGGGTATTAGATCCAGTCCAAAGACATATTTAGAAAATTTGGCATACTACATTAGACACAGCATACTGCAATCAGAATTTTTAAATGTTCAATATCTTACGAAATATTAGCATTTTTACCAAATAATTTTAACTACGCATGCGCTAGCTTTTAAAAAATTCATTTGCATAATTTAATAGCCAAAAGCATTGAGAAACTTATATGAGAACTCCTAACAAATATCATGAAAATTCAACAAGTTATGAGAGATAGAAAGAACAGAATTTCAGTTCTCTCAAAATAAAAGCTAAACTATAAGGGGTTTTACTCACAGTTTTATTTTGATTCAATCAATGTCCAATGGTGATAGAGTGTTCGTTGATTGTAAATAAATATTGATAAAACTGCCTATCATGTTCCTTTAAAAAGAAAATAAAATAACTGAAATTCTGTTCATTCTATCTTTCGTAATTTTTTTAATTTGCCTGATATTTGTTTGGAGTTTTCATATAAGTAGCTCAATACTTTTGGCTCTTGGGCTACTTTCGGCTCAAAACTTTTGGCACTGGGTCTAATACCCTACGTAGAGATCTGCACGGGCCGGAATTTTGAGGCCCGTACGAAAGATTTGCTTACCCGGCCCGGACAAAAAACGATAAAATCAGGTCAATTCAAAAATATGTAAAATAACAAAAAAAAAAAAAAAAAAAAAAAAAAAAAAAAATGAATGCCTTTCTATGAAAAAGATTTTCAGTATGTGTTTTGTAGAGGTTTTATTTAACCAAACAATAGTACGTTCTTTAACAAAACTGTTGAACTTTTACAAGATAAATATATATACACAGAAATTCATTATTATAGACAAGGCACAAAGACAAATAGAAAGTCTAATCGAAAATATTAGCATTCACCAAAAAATATAGGAAGGTATTTAAAATGGTTAATACTACTAAAAATGCACTTTCAACCATTTCCTCTTATATACCATAATGTATCCGAATCTTTCATGTGCTCTGGTAAACAAAACTTTAATGTTAATCCAACCATATTCAAAAGAAAACTTGCTTTTGCCCATGATAAAAATTATGCTACTTTTGTCCACTGGAGAAAAAGAAAAGGAGCCTTAGGGAAAAAGTTACAACGGAAAGATTTTTATAGCCTTTATACCAATCAATTCAAAATATCATAAGAAACAAAGCCTTATACACAGTAGCGTATCTAATTTCTTTTGTTATGTTCATGTACGCAAACTGGTTGGTAGTGACATGCATACTATTTTGAATAGGAAACTATGTAATATTACTTTAAATAAAATATATTAATTTCGAGGCATGCTAAAAATATTTGCGAAAAATCAGATTTTGGACAGACAGACTGATAGACAATTAAATTGATGTTACAGACACTTTTTAACGAAATAGAACTTTATGCGACATACCAGCCTGTAAAATTATGTAAAATAAATGACTGAAGAAATATTTTATCATTTTCCTTTTTCGCTGATTAACGAGGAAACCAGAAAAAGCTTCGGGCCGACACGGCCCGGAGAAAATTTCCGGCCCAGCCCGAATATACACAAAAAACTGAGCCCGAGCCCGGCCAGGCCCGAGAGCAAATTCAAAAATTCGGCTCGAACCCGGCCCGAGGGCTGGGCCGAGCTCGGACTCGAGCCGTAAGCCCTGCCCGTGCAGACCTCTAATCCTACGTGGTATTATAATTAAAAGAGTAGATTTTTTTTTTTTTTTTTTTTTTTTTTTCAGTTTTGAAAAAACCTTCATAATCACCTTTATATTCATAATCACGTGCTATACCCAAAACGCATTTCAAGCATTTTTTTTTTTTTTTTTTTCAGGGTAATCTAAAACATTTTGAATTTTGTTTAATTTTTTACTGGTCCCCTTTTCTTCTTCAGGATATAAATTTTGCTAAAATATGTATCAGGTATAACATGTTCTTTACACTACCAAAGTTTCAAGATGATTCTTAAAGAACTTTTCTAGATAATTGACAAAACGTCTAAATTGGAAAATATCGAAATACTTATCGGTAGTAAGATAGCGTTGCTCGAACCACATCTAAACTGTAATCTAATTCAATCCAATCAATGCTCTTTAATTGCTTCCATTGCGTTTTTTATGCTTTTTTTTACAGCCCCATCTATGAGTAAAATTTGGAAGTAATCTTATTTAATTAAACAAAATTATTGATCTTTGGAAAGCATTCTAGTACAAACCATACTCTCGTACGTCCGTCAATTATTTCCTTTTATAATGAAGCTTAAAATGTCTCAAGGACTTGCGGACTACATCGTATTTCCTTGTGGATATAGCATTAAAACAAAAAACTTTTATAGTATACTATTTATTGCTTAGATCTAATTTTATTTTATTTTATTTTGTTTAAGATTTAAAAAAAAAAAAAAAAAATAGAAACAGTATACGAATTGTATACAGTTCCCAAATAAAAAGTGTTAATTTATTATAATAAATACCAGCAAGAACTTCACTACGGAAATAATTCAAATAAAATTTCAATATTTATATTTATATATTTTTATTTTTACATTATATTTCTTTGTATAGTCTACAATTTAAAAACAATTTAAATGGTAGAATTGTCGTCTTTTATTTTAATTATACGTGGAATGACAACGGTATTATCGTATTACACATATTTTTAAAGTGAAGGAAGTAGCATTTTTCACTGTAGCATTTATTGCTTATTTTATTGTGAGAGAATATTCATTATATTTTTTCCTGTTAAATTTTTCATATTCATTATAATTTTTCCTTTAAAGTTCCTTTTTAACTGTAAAAATAAATAAATAAATAAAGTTTAAAAAATTATTTTTTATTACTTAGTATATTTAGTATTATCTTAGGAAATGAAATAAAATTGTATTTAACCATCTTTCTCATTACTTTAATCTATATTCACAAGAATAATGTACGGGATTCGAAATTTTTTCTGACTCTGGTTATTAACAGGCTTATATGCTTTAAATTGCATACCGAACGTGTTTTTATCATTTGTAGAACGATGTCTACCTGTCTGTAAAGGGGAAAAACAAATTGCAGTAACTCTAGAATAAGAACTAATGCATGTAATTTCATTAAAATATCTTAAATTACACCTTGACATCAGTTGGTGTTCATGAATTCATCGTGGATATCGCTCAATATGTTTGCGCTATCGCCATATATATATATATATATATATATATATATATATATATTAATATGGTAGAATAGGGCAAAATTTCGTATCAAATTGATAATGGTAACAGCCTTCCAGTATAAAAATTTTATATTGGTAGGAGCATCATACCCCTGAGGTATAAATTTTGAATATGGTATTTTGTTTTAATAGAAATTCTCAATCCCTTTATAATGAGTAGTTGAACCATATGTATGTAATAATTTGAAACAAAGTTATTGTTTTTTTTTTTTTTTTTTTTTTTTCCTATTGAAAAAATAAATAAATCTGAAAAGAAAATGCAATAAGCTTAAGAACCTGCAGAAGAAGCTTAAGAACCATAGACCTAAAGTGATGGTGACTGTATGTTGGTCTAAATTACGTGATTTTCTGAAGAAAAATATAGAAGAATGTTTTGTGATGGCCACGACATTCTAGTTAAATTATATATGTTTTGTTTAATTTCTACATAGGTGTTTGCTCTCTTACCTATCGATTAGAAGAAAATATTGAATTGGTAAAAATTTTCGACTCAGGTTTTCTACAAATTTACCCTTTTGAGATGTTTTGACCAGGATTTAACCATTTTTAGAAAATATCTGTCTATCTATGTGTCTAGATAAACGGGACAAAAAATTTGTAGCAGCTCAATATAAAAAAAACGAATTCAAAAATTTTCATGAAAAGTTATATTTAGTTGCACTTTGACATAAATTAATGTCTATCAAATTTAATGCACATCGCTCAACAAGTTGCGCTTTCGTCAAGTTTTTCTTAATCTTTAATACGGCTGTATTAAAGATAAATTTTCGTACATGTGTACACAATGGGGATTTTTTTTAACCAACCATTGTGAAACTGAAAGTTTTCTTTCTAATAGTAATAGTCAATCAGGATAAAATATTTGTATAAGTAGAAACATCACGTCCACCCCGGAAAGAAAAAAAAAAGCGGGGGATTAAATTTTCAATATGAATACTTTTCAAAACAACTCCTCAATACCTCTGAACTTATCAATTTTTTTCATTAAAAAAAAAGAAAACAAAACTTTTTTTTTTTTTTTTTTTTTTTTTTTACAATATAAAATGCAACGATGGTTGTTTTGGTCTAAATTACGCGATTTTGTATTTGAAAATTTAGGATAAAATTTATGATTGACACAATATACTAATTTTAACTATACGCAGTACCGGAATACAATGACGGTGTAGCTAAGTAGCTCAAGGGGTTCAGTGGCCAATTTAAACAGGAAGACAAATGCATTGAGAATGATCTTTAAACAAAGGTAGTCTCATTCTTAGAATATAGACTGTGGAATACTTTTTCTTCAAATGCATCCTGTGCCAAATTGTATTTACTTAAGCATACCTTTTTCCCTACTTTCTACGTTGGAAATTTTATTTATTGCATGTAAATGTATAGCGCTTGATAATATTCAATTTTACACCTACAATCCTTAACCAAAGTGTACATCGGAGAGAAAGCTTTAAATTTTTGTTATTTCTACTTAATTATTTGTCGTTATTTGTTATGTCATTATTGTTTTCTTTAATTATGCCATGTCCTACGTAATAGGTGCGTGGGTGATTTTTTTCCTTTCGTTAATATCAGGTAATATATTTAGATAACAGATAACTTAAGATAAAATTGTTCAATACAAAATTATGATCATTTCTCATGTTTAGTTTGAGCATGGTTAAAGGGTATTTATTACATGGTAAATAACTTAGCAAAAATTGTTCAATACAAAATTATGATCATTTCTATAAATTTTAAGGATGTGTAATGCCTAGGTAATTGATATTTTATTTTATTTATTTTTTTCTTTCAGACAATATATTTAAATCAGTTTATACATAATTGATATTTCAGATAATACATTCAAATGACAGATAATGTGTAGAGAAAATTGTTCAATATAAAATTATGATAATTTCTGATACTTAAGGAACCGTTAGGATACACAGTTGATATTTCATAGTTTTCTAATTAAGACCCCATAAAAATATTTAAATGACTAGCTGGCTACGCCCGCTTCGCTGGTCAATATATATTTAAATGAATTTTCAAAAGAATTGGATCAGTATTTATTTTTTACATCACATTATAAGTATAAACTAAAAAAGAAAAAAAAAAATTACATTGAAATCTTTCTTCACCTCGCTTCGAGTACCCGCTGCCCAAGCAGCTCTTTTTTAACTTACCATCTGTGAAGATCGAACTTACAGTCTTCGGGTTCGTAGTTCTGTTCTCTGACCTCATAGCCAATGGGTCCTGGCTGATTCTGAATGGATTATATTAATTAATCTAAGATGAATTTTGAGTATAATTTAAGTATCGAATAATCAGTTTATATATATATATATATATATATATATATATATTCTTTAATATTATGTTTTGTTCGATAGAAATTGACACTGTTAATTATTAACAATAAATGCGAAATTATTTTTAAGATTATTTTAAGAATTAAAATATTTAGTAAATAAATATTAAGCAATTAGGGGAAGATACTATACAATCAATGTATTCAAATTCCAATACTTTATTTGGAATAAAAAAATCAATATACTATTTGAAAATGTGCTTAGGAATTTTACTGAACGCCCTCTATTACTCTTTTTTTTTTTTTTTTTTTTTTTTTTTTTTTTAAGGGTGTTAAAACACAAATATCATTAGTCCTGTCGTACTAAATTAAATTCTGTCATAGACAGAATTTCATCCATAGTCTTGTATTATTATTATTTTGTTTTTATTTTTATTTATTTATATATATATATATATATCAAAGAAATTTGCATTAAAAATTTTGAGTCCAACATTTTTATTTTCTTTTAAGGCAATAAAGTTTTATAATTTAAGCACTTTTCTACTAATTTTACAAAAGCACGAAAATTTTCACGAAATTGCTTCCTATGAAAAAAAAATTAATAATAACTCCAACATATAAGTTAAAAAAAAAAATCAAATATGAATATATTAAAAATCCAATACTTCTGACGATCTAAACAATTTTATACATTTAATTTTTACTTTCTTCTATATTCAATCGAAAATTGTATAGGATTTGTAAAAAAATTCTGTTTCGAGTTTTCGATGGATTTACACATTTTGAGCGATCCTGAACATGATTTGGCCATTTTTAGAAAATGTCTGCCTGTGTGTATGACAAAAATTTTGTGGCGACTGTGTAATTAGTGCCTATTAACTTTTGGTGCCAATCGCTCAACAAGTGGTGCTGCTAAACAGCGATTTCTGCACTTTCAGGGAATGCTATATCTCAGTAACTTCTGCGCAGAATTGCCTATAAATTTGTATGTAGGTACCATGACATAAATTATTGCCTATAAGGTTTGGTGTTAATCGCTCAACAGGTGGCGTTTCTATACAGCAGTTACTGTAATTTAAGGGAAAGCTCTATTTCAGGTTCCATTGCGTATAGTTGAACAAAGTATAAATTGTGAAAAGCACATTATGAGACAATATGCTAATTCAATTTGGGTGCGTATCGGTCGATAGGTGACGCTGCTGTATTGAAATTTCCCCCGAGAACGGAAAAGATGTCATCTGCACGATAAAAATTCACTTCCATTAAACATTTTGTATAATGCCTCTCTGAAATGAAAATTGTCTGCATTCATAATGGAAGAAAAATAATAAATAATTTGTACTGCCTAAAGCTGTATAGGAAGTTTTCTGATGACCACAACGTACTAGTTTTTTATTACTGTTATAAATAAAAATATAATAATAATAAATAATTATATTAATGTCACATTTAATAAATAAATAAATTTAAGCCTTTTCTTTACTTTACTTTACTTTTTTTCATCTTTTTTTTGTGATGATAAATATTTTAATCTCCTCGTTTTGTAGGGTCCACCAAATGCTCAAAAGAATTCATCTACTCCTTCTGCGACCACAACAGAGCCTTCATATGATTTACTACTGCAACAACAACAACTGCAATTACAGTGGCAACTGGAATGGCTACAGAAGAATCCTCAAGCTGTTTTGCACACACCTCAAGTATGCCCTGTCTCCACCTAAATAACAAAAACTTTTTAATGTTTTATTGATGTTGTTACTTTCAAACTTTGCCTCAACCTAAACAGTTCGTTTGCGAAATATGTACTATGGACTAAAAAAGAATCAGCTTTCATTATTATCGAACAAATTTTATATTTTTATGAAGCTTATGAAAAATGAAAAACCTTACTCCCCTATTAGAAATTCATTTAGATTTTGAAAACTTAATACTTGTTAAATATTTTGCTCTTGGATATTTAGAATTAAAAAAAAAAAAAAAAAAAAAATATGAGCGTATTATACGTGACGCAGTTTCTGTTTCAAGTTTATGGAATTAATACAAAATTTGTTCGTTATTATTTCTTTAGTAGTAGTGTAGTAATAAAGACGTGGTGTCAAATTAATAGAGTGCACTGCACTATTTAAATAACCAATTATACAGTAACAAATATTCATAGTTGTAGTTATCATTTCCTACGTAAATAATAAAATGAGAATAAATTCCATTATTAAAACAAAAATTCATTCAACAAAAATTCATTATTTCGGAGAAATCTTTTAATTATATTTGTACTGATTAAATCGTATTTTCAAAAAAGATAACAGTTTATGCAAAGGTTGGTTGGTTGGATGGGTTTTACGTCGCACTAGTGCTGCGCAATGGGCAATTGGCGACGGTCTGGGACTCACCCCTAGAGTTGGTCCGGAGACATGCCATCACAATTTTGATCATCCACGGAAGGGATGGCTCTGTTTATGCAAAGGAAAAGACACAAAACAAAATTTTCAGCTTGCATATATTGCTGATATATGTAAGCTTACATCTTCTGCTGTAAGGTATCGGAAATATACGTTTTGGAAGACACATTAAGAAATTTTTTCGAAAAAGAGTTGTGTTATCTTCACTTTTCCTGAATTAAACCATTTGAGCATTGCTTTCATGAGTATGTTTTTTATAATAATTGAACCTCATAAAAAAAATGTACGACAGACACATTTACAGTATTTTCTTACTAAAAAAATTAAACACACACATATATATATATATATATATATATATATATATATAATAATTTAATGCCATTATAATACCATTATATTACTCTCTCTCTCTCTCTCTATATATATATATATATATATATATATATATATATATATATATATATTTCGGTAAACTAACTCTTAAAATAATAATAATAAAAGATATTGTTTTAAAGACTTCGAACATTGTATTGTTGTGTGAAATAAAAATAATCTTTTGGAAACGAAAAGAATCTATTAATAAATAAATATAATAAAAATTTGTTAACTTTTTAATTTCGTGAAATGTTTATTTAGAGTATTATTAACTATTTTGCTGTATAAATAATATTAAATATATATATATTTTTTTTTAAACAGCTTAATTTAGATTGACCGCTCGTTTAAAAATAATATATAGTGAATATTTCTTTTTATTTACAGAAACGTAGCGGGGACCAAACTTCGCAAGGCAGCCAGAAAAACACCCAAAATAATCAAATTCAACAAATATTTGATGCACCTGCATCACCTCAAAAGTTGCTTTCAAAACTTGAAGATATGAAAGGTAATCTAACTGATAATGCTATCTCTATAGTGTAAATTCAATAACTGTTAAATTAATATTACATTGCTAATATTTGATTTATTCATTTTTAAATGCTATTGAAGCTACGCAGAGTGTTGATTTTTACCATTCTAATAATTTCAATACATTCTCATGATGCTTAATATTTAATTTTTATTCTTGCAGTAAGTGATCTGAAAACAGAATTGAAGAAAAGAAATCTTCCCGTGTCTGGTTCAAAACCTCTTCTTATAGAGCGTCTCAAGTCTTATTCTGAAATACCTCAAGCTTCAACTTCTAACACTGCCTCCACGAGACTACTCTCGCCACCTTCTCAACAACCTGTTGTGAGCCAATTCCTTGACAATTTCAGTACCATTCCAATGGACGTCTCTACCATCAATGGTAACATGTCTTCTGTGGAAAACAATATAGACACTATAAAAAGTATTCTGAACTCCGTGAGTTCAAATTCTCGGCCGTCTTCTACTGTATCTTTCGACTTAGAATCAACAAATGGACTGGATATTACAGATGTTGTTAGTGACTCCTCATCGACATCCTTTACCAATGAAGACATTGTTCAATTGCAACAGAGATTTATTGAAAAATTGCAAAGGGAACTAGAAAAGTAATTCAGTTGATTATTATTGAATTACGATTGTGTTAAATATACCCATTCTAAAAACACAGATTTGAGATATTCTTCATTCATTTTATTTTATTCTATTTACAATATTGAGTATTTATGAATACTACTGTTAATTAAACTTTAACTAAATGTATATTTCTAAATATAAAAATTCAAAATTAACCGATGTTAATGGTAGTTTGAACTATAACACATTACAAAAAATGTATGCATTAAAGACAACTCATTAACACCATATAAAGCTCAGCAATTCATCTTATACATTTAGGATCTAGCAAATATACTTTTTTCAGTGAGATAAGAAGCATGCAGAAGGGACATATCAGTTATTTTATCTCATTTTACTGAATTTTAAATGGTACGTAGCATTATTTTCAGTAACAGAAGTCAATCTTTCTGTATTTTATGGGAAGAAAATATGTAATATATACAGTAATCAATTAACTTTCGCAAAATTTGATTATTCATGAGCGCATAAATGCCACGAGTGTATCTCGATTAGGCACTTTTTTTTTCTATATTTACTTAGTAATATTTTTCCAACTAACAATGGACGAAGAAATAAATTTCGCTGTGTGAAATATTATCTATTTACTAATTTTAGGGTGGCAACACAAAAAAGAAGTCATAGGATAGCAGTGTCAGTCTGGTACGAAATCTGTTACAATAAACTAATTTTTAAGTTACAATAAACTAATTTAGTTATTCGCAGAAATACAATAACCGATTTATCCTATTCATTTAAATATAACAAATATATTCCTAGGTATAAAAGGATGTTGTTGTATGTTATATTTTGCCTGGTATTTAAATTATAGATTAAGTTGTGTTGCAAGTACACTAACCAACGCGCACATTTTTGCGATTTCAGAAAACGAATCGAATGTGCATTATTTTCCACTTTCTTAAGTTTATTGTTTTCTGAAATTAGCAAACTTTTGCTTATTGAATTGAATTTTGTTTATAAAATTTATTTTGTATTTGTATTTAATATGTAAATGTGGATTAATTATATACTTCTCGTTAATAAACACATTTCTTTGTTCATTAAATGTTCTTTTATCCTAATTAAAATTGTGAAATTCATCTCCCTTTCTTTCCACATCATGATTGTCTTAAAATTCGCGAATTTGGCATGCACGGAGTTTTCATGGAACGTTACCTTCGCGAGTGTTAAGAAATTACTGTATGTAACACTAAATACTATAAAATGTATATATATTAATGATAATCATGTGTATATGTGAATGTGTCTTTACATATATATTTAATGTATTGGTTTTTATTACATATATAGGTCTCAACAACAGCTTCAGCAGTCCAAGCAATCTATCATATCGCACTCAATTTCATCATCAACAGTTTCATCAAAACAAGCTATAAATATAAAAAATCAAGGTCGCACACCTTATTCTGAATCAACAACAACAAGAAATAATACCGATTCTTCCATAACAAATCCTACAACTAGTAATGATCATACGGAAGTTACACCATCATCTGAAAACAAGTCTTTACAGCGCCAAATGATTCATCAGTATTTACAACAAAAGATTCAACATCAACAATTACAACAAAGACTCCTCCAGGAAGCTCAAAAAAAGCAAGGTTGGTTCACTTATTTATTTGGAAGATGAGAAGTTTTTTTTTTTTTTTTTTTTTTTTTCTGATTGAAATATTTGATCAAGTCTATGTACCAGTTTATGTCATATTCGTTTATTTTTGCGTTTCAACAACGCATTCCTGTCATTCTTGCAAAGATACAAGTTCAAATTCCCCCGGGTTTTCAAATCAAACTCATTATTTGCTGAATGTTAAAAAGAACACTGTAATTCAGCCAGTTTGTTGGTGATGCATGTTGTAACGGCAGGCGCCACAGAGTTCGTCATCCTATCTTATTCATTGTTCTTAAACTTTTAGTGTTCCCGGATTGATGCCAAAAATTGTAACTAAATCAAATTCACTAAATCACTTCTCGTGTTAAACAAAAAGCAATATTTTAAAAGGTATGGGCTTTTGGTTTTAAACAGTTTAAAATTAGTTAATTATAAAAATATTTGTGATATCGTATAATACCTTTGATAAGTTTATATACTTCAACTGACAAAAACTTACATAGATTTTGTGATTGAATATTCCATTACTTTACAATTATTTCAATTGAGGTGCCTTAACCTATTTATAACAGAGCGAGAATTTACTTAAATTGCTCTGTTTAGTGTGTGAAAAACATATAATTTGATTTTCTGCATTTTTTAGGACAGAAGCCTATTTCTTTCAGGTAAAATTGACTAAATGAAACGGTTTTTTTTTTTTCTTTCCTTTGACATCAAGTTAATATAAACAATTTCTAACTGATTAAAAATAATAATTATTCTGTAATTTATTCTTCTTCTTTTTAATTACACTACTCTGCATGAAAATCAGTCCCAACACCATTTCTACAAATTCTTATGTAAAATGACCTCCTGAATCTGAATACTAAGTTCATTTTGCCAAATCACCCACCTTTTTTATGGGACAAACTCCTATTTTTATCACACTAAGGTAATTTTATGACTGTGAATTAATTACATTTGGAGGGGTGAAAAGAATTATTTTAGCTGTTAAATATCCTCGCAGGGGTTACAGAGGTTAAAAATTCTAAAATATGAAAATTTGCAGTAAGGGAAAAATTTAAGGGGAGGGAGTTACCAATAAAATTATAAATTGCATTTATTATATTTCATTAATTTATTATTATTATTATTATTATTATTATTATTTATTGTACATTATATTTTTTGTTTTTAAGTGTTAAAATAATTCTTATCCGCTTTTCAAATCAAATTCATAGCCATAAAATTACCGAACGATGATTAAAATTGCGGGAGAGGGTTGCATCCAACAAAACGATGGCGGAATGGAGGTCATATTCAGATTATGGAGGTCGTTTTACATAAGAATCAACAGAAATAGTATCAGAGCTCGATTTTTTTTTTTTTTTTTTTTTCACCGCAGTGTTATCTTGAGAATAATAAATTAATTTATGATAATGAATAAAAGGGACTGTGTGTGTGTATATATATATATTTAAATATTAATGTCAATTGAATTTTGTAATACGTATATATATTTATTTATCATTCGCAAAATTGTGTGAATTTTACTTTCCAAGGACACTAGTCTAAGATGAAAAACGCCACATGGTCTTATTTGAGGATGTAGATTTTAATACAGAACACGGACGGGATTTTATCGAAGCATTATTAATTATTAATTTTCACTTAGAAAATATTTCGTAATAGTGTACAACGAGAGAGTGTACAACAGACACAACATTTTCCAATAAAACTATGAAAACGAAAGTTTACACAAGTGTGTATCTGGTACTACATGCTATTATACGGAAGAATTCACTAGAAAAAAAAAATGGTCTCTCGTCATAAATTAAATTATGTTCAGAATAGAATTTTAAATTATCTTTTATTTAATTTTATTTTTCTTGCAATGTTTTGTTTTTCTTACTTTCAATGTAATAAAACACCTATACATGAAAATTTAATACTTTTACAATGTCTGGAATTTTACAATTATTAAATATTTATGATGCATAAATTATACAATTTTGTTTAAATTTTCTACCAGTTTAAATTTCCTGTCACATTCTCTCTCGCTATTTATATATTTTTATTTCATTTTTATCCTATTTATTGCAACCGATTTTTTTTTCTCTCTTTTTCAAGTAGCATTTCAATCTCAGTTATACAATGTCATAATTATATTTGCATGAAAATTCTTTTTTTAATCTAACATTAAATAATAAGTAATATAATAATAATAATACTAATAATAAATGTCTGTGTCTGAAATTTAGTAAAAATGCTGCCAAACGTTGTAAAAAAGAATGTTATAGTTGCTTGTTTACTTAGATTAAACTAATTTATTTCAAAAGTATGACCATTTTGCTTTCACAAAATTAACTATTAATAATATTTCTTAATATTCTTTGAATTTATGTGCGTGTTTGTAAAAATTTATTTAAAACAATTATTAAAAAAAAAATAATAATAATAGTAACACTAACATTTATTATTATTATTACTATATTTATTTATTTATTTATTTGTTTATTAGTATCTCAGTGTTCAACATCTGAATCTTCTTCAACTAACTCTAATTCAACCTTGACAGCATTACTAGAAAGTCGGCCTATGAATGCAACTCCAGTGGACCTTGATGTAGTAACAGAAGTTGTGACATCATTCAGTGCTTCTACAAATGACAACGAGTGCAATAGGACTAACATGGCCATCAATAATTATTCTGGATTAGTTTCTGTTCAAAATTCAACAGAAAGAACTGGGTCTAGCATCGTAGAAGATGAAAGTTTCCCAGGTGTAATTCCTATTGATAATGTGTCTGAACACGATGACATAGAAGCTCAATTTGATGTTGTCAGTCCATTGATGGTTAATGTGAATGGCCAATCAGAAAATGAACCCTCTGCCACGGGAGTAACAAATAGCCTATCTAATAGGTAATTTACATTTTCGTTATTATCCCAGTATATATTTTTAGTGTTGATTTTATTATTGTTTGTGGTGATATTCTTGGCAGATTTAAACACGAAATTTTGAATTAATAGTAAATAGAAATATGGCATTTATAATTACTTAGTTTGGGATAATCTTATAAATTACAACTGTTCTTTTAAGAGCAAAATGAGATCATATGAGCAAGTGCTAAAATTTTTGAGCCAATCCGAACAATCACATTTGTCTTACTAGACAATAAAGGGAGTACAAACTATCAACAAACCAACAACTCCATAAGAAACGAAAAACATAACGTTGAGATCGAATTGGCTTAACGTTACATTAGATCTGCGCATTTTATTATGAATGAGTAGTTTTTACGTCGCATTAGGGCTGCACTATATGTAATTGACGATGATTTGGAACTCAACCTTAAAGGCGAATTTTATTGTGAACGCAAACTAAAGAATCGGCAAAATGTGAACATAAAACGTCTTGCTTACAATTCATAAAAGCTTGAGGTTGAGTTAGTTTAATGTCATACTAGAATTATGCAGCAAGCAATTGGTGATGGTTTGAGATTCATCCCTGAGCTTGGTCCGGAGAGATGTCATCACAATCTTGCTCCTCCGTGGATAAATATAACTCCTATGCTTCAGTAACCTTTTGAGGTATTATTTTTACAAAACATGGAAGACAATGCATCCAGGATAGATTTTACGTGTATCAACTATCTTTAATTCATGCGACAATCGTTTTGCGCTCAAGTATCGAACCTGGAATTCACTGATAACGAGCTGGATGTTGTGCTACCTGGGCTACCGCTGACAATTGTGAAAAGGTGCAGTCAGGAAAGTAAAGATTTAAGCCAAGTAACTGTGACTTAAACATAAGACAGACATGCCTAATAGGAAATAAATTTTCTTAAATTATGTGTTATTCTTTTTTTTTTTTTCATAAAAGTAGAATTTCAGATATACGCAAATGTCTTACAAAATTTATTACTTTTACTATAGAAATTTTATTGTCGTCGTTTTAAAAACCATTATCGAAGGCAACGAAGCTCATTCCTCTACATGATTTTTGAGAGGGACTTCCTGGCCAGGAATTATCTTAATTTTCACTTGACAATTTGCAAGCGCAATTAAATTTTTGGTTAAAAAATTCCAACTTTAATATCTGAAAGTGACTTTTGCATTACACAAACACAAATTTCACGGACATTTAAATAAAATTAATGTATTTAAGTGATCTAAACTGCATTAAGATTATGTTTTAAAGAAACTAGTATGTTATGGCCGTCACAAAACTTTCTTCTGCATTTTCCTGTACATTTTCACATAATTTAAACCAATATGGTGTAAGATGTGGAAAGGTAGAGTAATTGCATTACGCAATCTCTTTCGGGTTCAAGTGCTCGAAATCGCATCTAGTTCTTCATGGAATGCTTGGTTGGAAGAGTTAAAGTCACCATTTATGCCTAGCGTTAGCTCGTGATGGTCTCGGTGAAAATGTAAGGTTAAGCATAGTAGAGTTTAGTTGGTGTAAAAGAAGGTTGCCAGTTGTTCGAATTTAACATATCGTTTGTCTCCAGTGGAGATAGAGAAAGAGTTTAAAAGACGTTAAAAAGCTTTTTGTATTCTTTTTGATATAGATATTTTTATAAAGGATATTTTAGGGAAAATGAAGTAAATCGTTCTCCATTTCATTTCTTTAAATAAGGCTTCAAATTAAGGAAGTTTGAGGGATGGAGTATTTTGACGGTGCTAATGCTCAAGTTTCTAGATGTTACAAAGATGCTTCGTAATAACTTCGGAGTTTGTCATTTACTAATGTAATTTAGCTTGAGCTCATTTCTAATCTAATTCAAGAGTGAAAGTTAATTCTAGTCTGGCGAGTTCGTTACTTTATAGTTTCTTAAGAGTTAAGATCTGTTTTAAAATTATTTAAGTCAAGAATATGTGCGAAAGTCTCATTTTCCCCTGTATTAATGTTCAAAATAAAAGAAATTAGATTTTAACTAGCTTGTCTTCATGTAAATTATATAGATACTATTTAAGTAATTAAGATGGCAGAAGCGAACAAGTCTGATAACCAGCTCTTACAGCGAAATAAAGTTAATTTTGTGCTTTGCAAAAGCACCTTTGGAAATTTCTTTCTTTCTTTTCTTTTTACTCATGAAATTTTTACTCATGCAATATTTTTTTTTTTTTTTTTTTTTTTTTTTTGTTATGGATAAATGAAACAGTAAAAATGTTTCAAAAATCCATACACCAGAAAACCAGTTCCCAGAACTTTTATTTCAAATCTCAATTTATATATTCTAACTAGTTAGTCCACTCAAGCCTAGCGCTCGATTTTTACAAATGTATTTCCGAATTTATTTTTCCTTGTCAGTTTAAATTACTAAACATCAGTTTACATAATATATGTATATATATATATATGTGTTTTTTTTTTTTTTTTTTTTTTTTTTTACATTTTTACAGCACAATATTTACATATTTTAGAGTCCATAAGGCTCCAAGAAATTGAAAATGACATAATAATCCTTTAATTCAAGTTTTATATGTATATACCCATTTATTTATATTATTGATAAATAATTTCAATCTATATCATTTATTCCATCTATATCAACCATATTACATATTGAAATAATGTACTTTTAATTTAGAAAATATTAAATATAATTTAGAGCTACTTTTTCCCTGTGTTTAAATGAAATTCTTGCGAATTTTTAAAGTGTTTACTTTAAAGTAAATTTAGGCAAATTTAAGTTATTCACATTCTTCTTCTTCTTCTTCCTTTTTTTTTAGGTCTTCCTCCTTACCTAGTTTTTCTGCTCTAGTATCTTGTAAACCTGCTCCTTCCAGGAGCAATACTGATCCGCAGTTTGTAATCACAAGGCCGCCACCAGATTATAATGAAGCTACTCGGCAATTAAACAAAGTGAAACAGGTAATTTTAAAAGGTTATTTTAAAATGAATAAAATCAAATTCACACATGTGTTAAGGAAAATAAGGAACTAATCTTTCTGCTACAAAATATATCACCTCTTTATTCATCTGTTAACAATTGCAGATATTTTCTAATAGCTTAACACTGATTTCTTTAGAAATTGAACTATTGCAATCACTTAGTTCTCTATATATCTATAATATATGTAAGGAAAAATTTATCAGCACGATAACATCTGATTATCATCAGAAATTCTGAATCAATTCGAACTAAAGTCGGATAGTAAATTTACTTTGTAAATATCTGTGATGAGTTTGCTGATCAACTTGATTCACCATCTTGTTTCAAATTTCGGCTTTTAGAAAATTTCAAACGCGCAAGGCTTGCAAGCATTCCTAAAATTTTATCTGCGTTTTATTATATTGTAACCACTATATTGAAAATGAAATTTTCCTTGAAGAAAGTTTTTTCTTTCTTTTCCTAAAGGGACTTGGCACAACAGAAGTAGATTTAAGTTTGTATATATCCATTTAATATTGATAAACTGAACTATAATACATTTGGTCGATAAAGTATATATTCAGGCAACATTTCTTATGATTTTTTTTTCTTTATAATCTCCAATTATAATTACGATCTAACATCTACGATATCATCTACGATTGCTATCTACGATATGTATTTTTATAAGATATAAATAAGAAGTAAATTATTAAATAGCTAAGTAAAACTGCTCATCTCAGGCAGAATACATATCAGAATTGACAACTTTTATAATTTTTTCCGGAGTATTGATAGTACCGCCTTCTTTTCAAAAGGCTATTTTTTTAAATGCAGTTTATTTTCTTATTTTATCTTAGGTATTGTAGAAATTTACTTTAAAAATTAAGTAGTGTGAAAAAAGGGCGGGACTAACAATGCTCCGAAATAAACTATAAGATTTGGCAACTATGTATCTATACTCGCCATCATAATTTGAAAAAAGAGAAAGAAAAAAAAAGAAAAACGTATTGTGCTATAATTACTTATAAAGGTTACTATTCATTGATCTTTTATTTGTAAAATATAATACATTGTGTTTAAATCAAATGACGATCTTTATTTATTTATTTCCTTTTTAAGCAATTAAAGTCGGATGATGTTCCAATTCCCCAAAGCAATTCTCATAAGTCATCCATAAAGAGTCAAGTAGTTGATGATGTACTGGAAATATTAATTAAAAATGGTGGTAAGTACATTAATTTGGGAAAAAAAATTTATTGTTCTCCAACGTATCCTAAAATTTTTACACCATATATGTGAGTGGTTAAACAGGTTCACATACTCACATACTAAATTTTTTTTTTTTTTTCTTTTGCTATTTAAGTCGTTGAATTGCTGAAAGGTTACCAATATGAAAAATTAGCAAATAAAATAAATATATTTATTATGTAAAACAATTCATTTTGTGTTATGAGGATAATTTATTATATCTTACATAATTGTTTCAAATAAAATTTACATTATATATTGATTGTTTAACGTTTAGGCATATTTACTTAATTGCATTTATAGTAAGTTGCTAGTTCTATAAAGTATTCCAATCAACATTCATCTTTGAAATTTCTGTTGGTCAATGAATTTGGGATAAATTATACTGGATTATTTTAATGCTGGAGCAAATCGTCTATTATTTACGATCAGATCTTATAGTATATAATAATAAAATGAAATGGATGATAATAAACAAAAATTAAAAATCATGTGGTTGGCATAGTTTATTAACACTTTCCAACCATATGTGTTCGTTGCATCATTTAACCTTTAATGTACATTGGCTACTTAAAAAGGAGCAGAAAGGACAGTTAGACAGACAAGTAAACTAACTGAATTCATTCTCGCTTTTAAACTTGCTGGGAAATGTTAAAAATGCTTAACGAAAATGAAATTCCATCATTTTTTAATTGTAGTACCCTACTGTATCTGAATATTTTAGTGTCGCCATGTAAATATTAATAGTAAACATAAAACGTTCTACAAAAACTTTTTAACACATGAACAATGAGTGTCATTTTGATCATACTTTGTGCTGTACAAAGTTATTTAAATATGATTTATAATAATTCCTGTCATAAAACACAATGCATGGGCATTCTTTGGGGTATCCTTGTGTACAAACCAATTGTGAAATTTATACTATTTAAAATAGGGAATATGTCATAGTGAATTTGAATAACATATATCATTTTGAAAAAATTCTGAAAATATTTACGGACGCCAGAGGCGGACAAACGGACAGTCAAACGGAGAGAAAGACAGAAAAATAGACTAATTCAAATTAAAATCACTCTTAAACATTGTTAGAAGGTGTTTAAAACGCTTAATAAGAACGAAAATGCAACTCCAGTAATTTTTAATCATAGCCCTTGTATTTGAATACTTTTAAGTGGTCGTATGAATTTTAATGTTCATCATATTATATTCTACGAATTTGTTTTTTAATGTATATGAATAATAACTGTGAATTTCATTATGATTTGTGGAAAATAAAGACATTAAAACGTAGTTTATAGAAATACCTCTCATAGAACGCAAGTTTTGGTATTCTTTCAGGTGTCCCTGTACACAAACCAGTGACGATATTTACCGCCATTTATAATAGGTTACGTCCCATAATGAGCTTGAATAACATATATCAGTTTCAAGAACTTCCATCAATATTAACGGAAATTAGAGCGCGGATAAATAGAAAACCCGAAGTCATAAACACTTTTCAATTCTGTTAGAAAGTGTTAAAAATGATGCTTATTAATAAAAAATAAAAAAAAAAACGTTTCATTGTATTATAATAGGTATGTTTAAATATGGAGTGTTAATTTCGGTGCATTTCAATTTTTTGATAATTTCACTTTAAATACTTGACAAGCATGTAGATCAATTCTTTAAAATGATAAAACATAAAAAGTGTTTCTGTAAAATAAATGAATAAAAAGAGATTTTATGTAAAACCTTTTAATTTTTCTTTACATTAATCTTTATTTCTGATTTATAATTTGTAAATTAGTTTGGTCGGAATAAGTTACCGGTTGTTGAAATTTTCAAGTTTTAATTTTACACGAATAAATAGAAAATTCCTAATTTTATATCGAAAGTTAAATTTATTTTAATAAAGCATACGAAGATATTCAAAACATTAAAAATCATCCTTTTAAAAATTCTGACTTCGTCATTGACTTTTCAGATCAGTATAAATAACATTGTGCTTATTAAAGGTTAAAATAGCTTTGTGAAACTTGTTTATTTTAATATTTTTTAAAAATGTACTTTATAGCATTAATTTTATGACTACTGCTATTTTTGAAGCTTTAAATTTCAGTGAAATATTCTTTTGATAAAATAGCATTAACAGATTTCAAATGAATTTTCTTCTACACAAACCACAAACCTAAATTTTTATCCCAACTACAAGCCTCAAATATTTTTCCTTTGAGGTATTAGAAAAATGGGGAGTCGATAAATAACTTCACATTATTGTAATTGAGTAACTTTCTAAATAGATAAATAACGAGATGTTATAAGTTGAAAGTTAGTTACTATTTACTTATTTATTTGCAGAATTACCTCCAAGTGCAGCTCAAGAACCCAGTCCTTCAATAGCCAAGACTGATCAGACGTCCGTTCCAGTATTTACGAATACCAATGATGTTTTCTTTTCTAAACCCATGACAACTACCTCATTAATGTCTACGACAATGGGTCAAACCTCTACAATCAAAGACGTAATCAACAGTTCACCAGATTTACATATGTCCTTGCAGTCCGTATTAGAACTAACGCCACCATCTTCAGCTGGCTTTGGTGATGCAGGTTCTGCACCAACTTCTTCTCTTGATTTCGATTTCAGTCTCGATATGTCTGAAATTGAGGGTATGGACCTTGAATCATTAGAAAATCATCAAACTTCTTCACATTCAGACATAAGTTTATCCTCTACAGTTCTGAAAGACTCAAAACCATGTGTAGAATTTCTATCAACTCCATCATTAAATTCTTCCAGTCATATTGCTAGAGCTCAAGATTTGGCAGATGTAAATGACAGAGGAAATGAAAGAAGTAAGTACTTTATCACATAATTACAAAAAGTATACTTTGAGCAATAAAATTATTTGGATACTGTTATCTTATTATTATTATTTTCTATAGAAAATCGTTTCAAAGATATTTTCTTAACATGCTTAAAAAAATAAAATAATTGTGATACACTCTATAACAAAAAAAAAAAAAAAATGGCGCACCGAAGAGTTATCCAAATGAGACGAAAATTGGTAGATGTAATGTACATATGGAGAAGAACAAATGATTACAGTTTCAGAAAATTTGGATGATTTAATCAAGAGAAATGGCCTCACAAAGTAAACAGGTTAATAACGCATTGGTGCACTTCTGACCCTTATGTAAGCAGTTATTCGGCTTGGCATTAATTGATAGAGTTGGCAAATGTGCTTCTGCGAGATATTATGCCAAATTCTGTCCAACTGGTGCATTAGATTGGCAAAATCTCGAGCTGGTTGTAGGCCTCTTTTCATGATGCTCCAAACGTTCTCACTGGGAGAGAGATCTGGGGACTTTACTGACAAAATAATGTTAGACAAGCAGGAAAACAAGCAGTAAAAACTATCTCTGTGCGCGGGCGGGCATTATCATGCTGAAATATACGATCAGGATTGCGTGATATGAAGGGAAACACAACGGGCCGTAGAATGTCGTCGACGTACCGCTGTGCTGTAAAGATGACTCGGATGACGACCAAAGGGGGTCCTGCTATGAAATAAAATGACATTCCAGACCATCACTCCTGGTTGTTGACCGTATAGATGGCGACAGTCAGGTTGGAATCCCCCTTTTTCGGGGCGTCTCCAGACGCGTCTTCACTGGTCATCGGGGCACAAATCGGAGTGGAACTCATCACTGAAGACAGTTCTACTCTATTCAGTAACATTCCAGTTAGAACGATCCTGATATCACTGCAAACGGGCTTGTCGGTGTACAAAGTTTAATAGTAGTCCGCACAAGTGGCTCCGTGAGCTCAACCCCATTTTATGAGCCGCCTATTAATGGTCTTTGAAGTCACTGAAATACCAGTTGCACGTAGGATCGACGATAATGATGAATTGGTGCTTTGAGTACCGTTCTGACGATTGATCGGTTCACACGTTCTGTCCTCTCTCTAGGCCGACCGCATCCTCCCTGACGCTGTGTTCACCCAATCCTGTCAATATCATCTAATAGCGGCATCGCTCCTATCCAGTTGTCAAACAATTCGTAGATTAGACCAACCGGCTTCTTTGAGCCCAACTACACACCTTTCTCAAATGCTGACATCTGCGGATATTGTTTGCGCACCTATATGCGAGGCATAGTTACTGTCTATCTAAATAGACGGATTAAAATTCTCGAAGAATTTAAGACCTGAAATCAAAAATTTTCATTTTTAATATTCTGCCAATTGCGCAGTTAAGATGCGCTGCAGCGCCGCATGCTCATTAGATTGCAGCCAAACTTTAAAATTTTGCATTTTCCATTGAAACCTGTATGCCTGTCAATTTGTGTACAGTTTGCATTACTCCTTTTTGGTGCGTCTTTTTTTTTTTTTTGTTATAAAGTGTAGTTAAATATTTTTGTTTGAAACTCTAATCTTTTAATTAACATTTACCTTGATCTCGGGTTTAAGCCAGTGTTGCCAGATTTGGGGACTTTCTTATTCAATATCTACCATTAAATCTTAATTGTAACGATTGCCTAATCACTTCGAAGAATAATCGACTATCACGTATATTAAATATCGCTTCTAAAAATTATTGATATATATATTGAATAAAATAGTCCCCAAACCTGGATCTTTAAAAAAAGCGAAACTGTAATGTTCTTTTCACTGCATGGTTTCTAAAAATTCATAAATAAGTGGATTTTGAATTATAAGTGTATTAAGGTAAAAACTACATTTCAATGAACGGATATATCCGTCAACGGTGGTTAAAAGGCTAAATAATGATCTTATGCATATGATATAACTAAACAGCGAAGATGTGTAAAGAAAGATACAAAGTTTTGTTAATTCAATTAAGAATTTAAAACGATTCAATTTCAGTAATTGCAATATTTAAACTTTAACACTTCTCTATACAAAAGAAAAAAATATATCCAGTAAGTGCTCCACTCATAAATAAAATTATGTGTAAAATTTCTGAATTTTAACATAAAACAAAAATCTATGAAATATGACAAGACAAAATAGTTAACTTAAACCAAGTTATCAGTGAAAACGATGACAAGATAAGTAAATGCATTTTCATTATAATTTTCAATAATCCGCTAAAAACATCATTTAAATATTTCTTTAGGACAATTTTGATGCAACACTAAAATTTTATAAATGACCTCCTCAGGGTATAATGCACTATTATTCAGTAGAAATTTATTCTTCTGTGTAAGGGGCATATAAAACTAAAAGTATAACAGTTTAAACTTTTTAATTCTTGAAATTGAATTATCTGAAACATTTGATCGATTTCAAAATAAACTTTGTATCTTTTTCTACACACCTTTCTAAATTTTTATGAAGGTCTAAGATCAGTATTTAAGAAATTAATGCCGAGATCAATGTTTTTCAAATTATATATATATATATATATATATTACATTTAAGATGAATTTTGCTTAAAGAAAAATAAAATTTAACATAAACATTTCGTTAAATTTATTCATAATTATTCATTTTGTAGATATGGACATGGATTTGATTGAGTGGCTGGAAGTGCTGGAAGAAACTTCTGGCACATCGACAGCGTCTAGTACTTTCCATCATCCGTCTTCGTATGGAATTGCAAATGACCACGACCCATTATTCTCAACAAATGCTCATGAAACCTTGGACTTATTCGCTAGTGACGATATAGATTTCAAACCTCAATCGGATTTAAACTTTTTACCGTGGGGTGACAAAACAGACTTCACAGCATAGTTGCTATGTGTTTGGAGATAATTATCTCAACCGAATCAAACTTTTATTGCATTTGCTTTTCAAAAACAACTTTCACTCATCTTGCATCATTTCATTACAAGAAAATTTATTTAAATGACTTTATAAACTTTTTACAATTTCTATCATCACAATGAATTTCATATGGGAACATTTTCATTAGATTCGTTTTTGAGAGATTGTCTGCTAAAACTACAGTACGATTGAAAAAATAAAGTATGGATTAAAGAATAATAATAATTTGATATTGTCTTTCCCAGCTGTTAAATGTGTCATCAAGTGTAATTTTTCTAGAGATTCTGTAATTGTATCGATGTTGTGTGTCAAAATAATGAATGAAATTGCCAATGACCACGTAAATTTCCTTTTCCAGGCAAATATTTTTTGTGTCGAGCATCCCAGGTTGTTAAATGACAATGATGGAATAATGTGTACATAAAAGAAAATCCAAAATTGTAAGAAGTGTCGTGTCGAGGCAACTACACACCTTCGTGTAATCAACAAAAAAAATGGACCAGCAACGATTCCCTCCTAAATTTTGCCACCCATTGTGCCGTATTTTAAGTGTGGATTGCAACAATTTAGGAGTTTGAGGACCAATAGTGCTTTCATTTCTTTTATACCTTGAAATTCACTGAAGGCTTGATCCTTTAGTTTATACTCCTTCCACATTAATAAAATTATTATGAATTTTAATAATAAAAAAAAAAGTCATTAAAAATATTTTATTATCTCAATGTAAGCGTAATTTACATTCATAAGATTTTTCCCCAAAACATTGTTTAAGACATAGTTTATTCAAATTTACTGTCTCTTTATATAAAAATTGATAGCAATAAACCTTGATAAACTTTTACAGAAATAATTAGTTTAAGATAGTTTAATTATTTAAGAATTACAATTGTGATTAAATGAACAGCGTTAGTGAAGAAATTAATTAAAACTTATAAAAGATTAAAGCGTCTAATATTTACATTAACTTTTTTTCCTGAATTCATAACCGAAAATGTTATTTATCACATATTATTCCTCTTGCTATATTGTGATAAAAGCTTATCAAAATTAATCTTCTTATTTTAATAAAATTTTATTATTATTTATCATTCTATTCAAAAACTACGTAAAAAAAAAAAAAAAAGAAGAAGAAGGAAATGAGACAATCAAAATAAGAGAACCGTATAACAAAGTTTGATGATGTTTTTATTGTTATAATTAAAAAGATGTTTTATAGAAATTTGAAGAAATAAACTTTAAAATCTTGTTTTCATTATAATGTAACTATTTAAAACTTTCAAAGTATTTTAGCGAAAAATTAAGTATGTTTAAAATTTGACGACAAAATATTGTGTACTTTTTGAGCTGTTAATTAGTAAATTTTATAAAATTAAGGACTGGTGTTCCGTGCGAATATTTCCTTTTTAAATTCACGACATTGACCTAGAATTGTAGAATTTTTACAACAAAATAATTTATTTAATTTTATCAGCGTAACCATGAGAAAATTTAATCAGAACAAGTCATTACTTAAATTATTATCATAATTATTATCATATGCATAATTATATGCATAATTATATGCATTATCATATGCATAATTATCTACACTTATTTGTAGTTAGTTATGCATTTGTAAATATCGAAATACAACTGAAAATTTCTGTTTAAAAAATTTTTCATAGAATATAATTTACAGTGCATAATTTTTTAATTTATGTATAATCCAGCAATCAGTTGTATATCTGGAGCATTTTAAAATTGCATTTTATATGTAATAAACTTTATTGAGAAGGATGGCATATTATAAAATCATTCGTGTAATGTAATCTCAAAACATATATTCCTTCATTATTTAAAACGAAACGTGAAAATATTTTACAATAATGACAGAACGGTATTTTATTGTTAAATATAGATCGAGTTTCATTTGTAATAAAAGTCAAGTATTTTGATAATCCATTATCTTCATTTTAAAATTTGTACCTCACAAGTTTTAAATTTTACCTTGTAATTTGCAATATTTTATTATATGAATATATGAATTTTTATCAAATTTACTGTACTTTAATCTTCTTTCTAACCTTTTGATGTTTTCAGATTTTATCCGATTGAATTTTTCTATAAACATACTGTTTAAAGACTCAAGCATAAATTTCTCACTCTTGTGATATCAAATATTTTATATTTATACATTTGAAAAAATAAATTCAACTTTAAAATATTTTTATTATTTTTTATTTATATACAGTGCGTTGCATGAATATAAACGCACCTTAGCTTTAAGAATAGAATGGTATAAAAGTGTAATAAAAAAATATGAATAGGTGACACTTCATGCAAACAGCATGTGTATGATTCAAGAAATGAAAATGCAAGTCAAAACAATGAAAGACCAATATAATTTTTTAGAAAATAATTTTATTGAATTTATGACAAAAATGCATGTTGCATGAATTTAAACGCACATGTAAAAAATAAATAATTGAGTAATAAATATTGTATCTAATACTTTGTAAAGCCACCATGGGCTTCTAGAACAGCCAGTAAACGCTTTGGCATTGACTGATATAGTGGCATGAGGTCATCCAAGCTGATTGTCTTCCAAGCTAAGAGAATGGCCGATTTTAGTTCATCTTTCGTGTTAAACTGCCTTCCGTTTACGTAAACACGGCGAACCAGAATATCCCATACGTTCTCCATTATGTTTAAATCAGGGCTTTTTGAGGGCCAATCTAGAACTTTAATTTTATTGTCAAGGAACCATTTTTTCACGATATGTGCAGTATGTACAGATGCACAATCTTGCTGAAAAATATAATTTCTTCCAGCTTTCTTGACTGCTTGACGGCGGAGGTTCCTTGTGAGCATCTGGACATAATCTACAGAGTTCATAGTGTTCTCCACGAACTTTAATTCGAAAGTCCCTTTAAAACCTATGGCTGCCCACACCATGACAGACCCACCTCCAGATTGACGTTTTGAACAGTACATTTCTTCGGTTCTCAAATCGTGCCAGTAGCTATGGAATCCGTCCGGACCATCGAGATTAATTTTTTTTTCATCTGAAAAGATGACTTTTTCCCAATTTAATCGATCTAGCATCCATTTTCTTGCCCATTCCAAACGCATATCTTTGTGCTTCTGAGTGAGGGGTGGTTTCGCCTTCATTTTCTTAAATTTAATGAATGTTGCAGCTTTGATAGTTCTCCAAATGGTTGTTCGATGAAAACCCAGCTTGTATTGAGCCTTTATCTTCGCACAGGAAATAGTCTTATTCTTTGCAGCGTTGCATATTCGACGTTTATCGTAACTGGTGAGCTTTCCTGTTCGCTTCTTATACGCTTTTTTCCCATAATTTGCTCCTTTCTTTATATAATTTCGCACAACACTCTCACTTCTTCTGATCCGGCGCCCAATTTCACGATTGCTAAAGTCTTTACCACGCATAAAGTCGATTTTTATCCTCTCGTCTACTGTCAAAGTTTTCCCTCTTGCCATCCTGAACAAACTCCGTAAATTTTGCACTCGTGCATTAAAACTATATTCAGAGAACTTTAGCAACACGACTATCTGTGTTTTAATTTAATTCCGGTGGCTCTGTTAAATTTTAAACGAAAAACACAGAGTGCGTTTAATTTCGTGCAACAAACGAAAAACAGTAAAAAATAAGAAAATGCTTAAACACTCATTTACATAAGCTTGCATGAGCCTAAACATACGTGCTCAAAGCACCTTATTCAGTTGTTAGTCATATGCAATAACTGTAAGTCACATTCCTTCTTTTAAAATTTTAAAATTTAAATTCCTGTTATTGGAAAAGGTGCGTTTATATTCATGCAACGCACTGTATGTGATTTATACGCGCATAGGTAATTTTAAGAATTTCCAATAAGTAAATTTTTTATTATAATAAAAAGTAAATTAATTAACCATGAAGTACTTTAATAACATATGATATAGTAAATTTTCATTGTTTTTCTGATGATTATCGAACTTTTTTTTTTTTTTTTTTTTATGTATTATAGAAAATATTGCTGTAAAATAATTTCATAAGTGCCTTCTGAAATAAACACTAATAAAGAGCTTTCAAATTTAGTGCCTTCTAAAGAAAAGTACTACTAAATGACTTGTTCAAAGACTTTCACGTACAAAAATGTCACTCAAACCCGCTAGTATTCTTTTACATAAGTTTTGCAAAGTATTTTATCACATGTTTTCAAATCAATACTCGTTCAAAGACAAATTCCTGTACAGTTTTCATGATAACACATGTTGTCAATTATTCTAACTGATATATACTGAAGCAATTATAAAGTAGTTTATAATATATATGAAAATCATATTCACGTGAAATATAGTGCATTAAAAAGTTTTTAAAAATATTCAGTTTATTTATAATTATATTTTACAAAGGCACATTTTGAATATGAAATATATTTGTAGTTAGACTTATGAATAGCATTGATTATAATTTACAGAGTTACTTTTTTCTATTTTTTAGGATCATATTTTGGTAAAAGTATTTGAAATATCATATCAAGCAAAAGCTTTTGATACTTATGTACAAAAACTCTACATAGAATCATTTTTGTAAAAAATGTACAGTAAGTTAAGTTATATGAATTTGTGAGTTAGTTAGATGAATAGTTATAATATCTGTTAATATTTTATAAAAATTTATTAACCTATTTAATTTTATAGAGTCATTTGTTTTATTGTTTGGCACTGACCAATAAGAAAAATTTTTATTGTTAAAAATTATATGATAATTTTATAACTCTCATTGAGCAAGTGTTAAAAGCTTTTATTTTTAATGCTTTATTTAAAAGTCTGAATTCGTTATGTTACTTTTGGCAAAATGTCTGTGCCATGTTGCTTTGTTATTTCAAATATGTAATTTTACATTGTACATATTGGCTTATATTTTTTTTTTTCCTTTTTGTTAGACAGCTTGCCAAATAAAAGTGTTTTTAGAGTGCCTTTGAGTGAAAAGATGCATTTTCTTTAACACCTAAATAAATTCCATGCCAATATGAGGAGTCCCGATAACAAGCAGCATAATCGTGATTTTTTGATTGGGATCAATGGTCTAATAAAATTGTGTCAAAATGATATATTGATCTAATAAAATTGTGTTCGTAAATTATATGGTCAAAAGTAAATTATACGACCATTTAACCATGTAATTTACGAACAGGGCCTGATTTAGAAAATAGGCAGAGCCTTAGGCCTAAATACAATTAATGGCCCTTATGAACAACTTGTTTTATGATATCCGCGTGCTGATAAATACGATCCAATAATATGCAATAAATATATATATATATATTTTTTTTTCCATATTTCGAAGATATTACGTTATGATATGGTGTCTTCAAATTACAATATAAAAATATTCTATTTTAAATGAGAAAAAAAAATAGCTTTAAAATTAAATTATAAAAATTAATGAAGTATTTCGTTATTGTAATTAAATTAATTTTTAATTGTATTATTCATAATGAAAATTTAAAAATAGATTTAACATTTCTGAGGCATTTAAGATTTTAGATACCCTAAGACCAAAACTACTATGAAGTGTGTGTAATTAAAAATTCAAGCATGATTTCTAATTTATTAATGTTGTTACTAGAAATAAAAGTTCCGATGAAAGTCCGTTGAAACTCATTGAGAATATTCTATCTTTTGACAAAATCCACTTGTATTTCTAACACTCATATTACAAATCATTTCTAATATTCTCAATTTTCATGTACGAATATTAACTGTATTTTTCATTAATTCATTCTTTTTGTTGAATTTCTTTTAAAATAAAATTATTTTAGGTAACTTTGGGTTTAAAATAATAATAAAAAATAATAATACATATAAAATAAATATAGCAGCATGGATTCAAAAACATTTTTTTAACCGACTTCAAAAAAGAAGGTAGGTTCTCAATTCAAACCGTATGTTTTTTTTATGTTTGTTAGCTCATATCTTCTGAACGGATACTCCGATTTTGATACTTTTTGTTTTGTTGAAAAGGTCTTGGTCTGAAATAGGTCCCATTGTAATATCTTTACAATCTAAAGAAAATACAGGGTGCCCAAAAAAATCAGTCCCAATTCTTTTAACTGATAAACGGCTGCAGCTATAGCGTTAAAAATGGTATGTAAGTATAGCAAAGTGGCCATGGAGCACAAAGTTAAACCGCTTGCAGCGCCACCTGGTGGAAAATAGCGAAATTAGTGTTACTATCTCGAAAACGGTTCTAGAGAAAAAAGTGAATTACAAAGTTGAAAAGTATCATCGATTTAGTACAAACAGATAGTTTAGACATTCATGCTACCGTTCTATCTCGGAAACGGTTCAAGACAGGGGGAAAAAGTGAATTATAAAATTGCAGGGCATCATCGATTTAGGACGAAAAGATAGTTTAGACATTGATGCTAAAAATACAATGCTAAAAACGTGCATTTGTTTGTTCACAATTTCTTACACTATGCACACTTGAACTACATTGCAGATGTTGAAGCGTAGCTGGTGAGACATAGGTTATATAGTTCAAAATACGGTTACTTGACACTTTTTGTTTTGTTGTAAAGATCTTGGTTGTAAGTATTGATGTTGAAACTTCTGTCTGTCAGCTGCAATGCATAGTTTGCTCTTTGTTTGAAGTTTACGCTGCGCAATCTTCAGCGCAGCGAATGACATGTATTCACTGTAAAGTTCAATATATATGCCTAACAGAATTTTTGGTTACGAATACAGCGTATCCGTCTTTATATTTCTAAAGACTTTTTAACTTAACGTATGTTCATTCATTAGATAGTTTTTTGCTCATATCCGATAATGGCAAGAAAAGTGACACAACTTAAAAATGCAGCATTTGAGAAAAATTAACTTAAAAAAAACTTGACTAGAATAAAACTGGCACAACTGTCTGTCAAGTGGATAAATTTCTAGATGGAGATGTAACTTTTTTGTTCACATTGGGTGCATTTCATGTATTTTTCAGTGACATAAACTATTTTTTCAGTTATGTCACTTTTCTTGGAAGTTGTAATTAAAGAAACTGCCGTCGAACGTCTTTTGAAGTTCTGCTATATGAATAAGTTTTCACTGAAAAGAGAAAAATAAAATATTTTTGTAAAAAAATAGAACCGACTCCAAAAAGCAACTACTATTCAAAAAAAGAAAAAGAAAAAATTGTATGAAATGAAACTAAATTGCGCCTAAAAGTATAAAGTGATTTCCTTCGCCAAACAACCTATAACACTACAATTAATCATAACTTTTGAAGTCGGCGCAAAATTAAATAAAAATTGATACCTCTATTCAATACAAAAATCAAATCCTATTCAAAATACACATCTGACATTGTCACCTGCAAAACGCAGCCGAAAAATATTTTGATTAAAAAATATAGTAATAATAAGATTTCGTAAGTAGCAAAAGTTGGCGAAGATGCTGGTATCTGATGTCCTTGGTGAAAGAAAAATCGCAAAATTATCTGGCAAACATATTTAATTTCTTTGGGATATCATGATTAATTTGATAAGGTATATTAAGAGAGTAATCAAGAATATGAAACAATACTTCGTACAAAATATATTATGAAAATGTACATCTTGCGTGTATATTTTTGCAATACGTTTTGAACTCCCAAATCCAAAAGCCACCAAGAATGATAGTTATCAAAGTTATACCAAATTTGCAAAGGAAACTCTAACTTCGTAGAAACATAAATACCGCATTGTGAAGAATGTTCACTGTTCTGTGTAGATGCTACCAATGGACCAATTGTATACAGTGATAAAATAATAAAATAATAAGGAAACATGAAAATGGGTCATTCGAGACGACAGCATTTGTTGCTACCGATCTAAAAACAAACCTTTAAAAACTAATTAAATTTTATTTAATTTTGCGCCGACTTCAAAAGTTATGATTAATTGTAGTGTTATAGGTTGTTTGGCGAAGGAAATCACTTTGTACTTTTAGGCGCAATTTAGTTTCATTTCATACAATTTTTTCTTTTTCTTTTTTTGAATAGTAGTTGCTTTTTGGAGTCGGTTCTATTTTTTTACAAAAAGATTTTATTCTCTGACATTCTTACAGTCAAAAAATTATCCTTTAAATTATTCACTATTTTAAAGATAAATTAATACTCAAAAGTAGATAAATTCCTTCAAAGAAGCATTCAAAATTAACATTATTGTTATAGCCCTACTAGCGGCCGAGAGGTTTTGTTCTCGAAGCTGGTAGATGAGAAGTGCCGAATTCGATCCCAGGTTGCGTTAGTCGACGTAGCCATTTGGAATTTTCCCAATTTCCCCCGTAAATACGGGTTTTGAACACTTAGAAAGACTCCCATGGGGAGCACACCACCCAGAGTAGAGGCCTCTCCTCTTATCGTCCCCGGAAGTCAGAGCCAATGTTATTCTATGGAGAATTTCGCCTCATTATAACTTATTAACTAATATATATTTTAAATT